>PVIA01007383.1:36243-84160 GCA_004024845.1 Tonatia bakeri | reverse complement strand
CCTAGGAGGCCCCGGGGGTGGGTGGGACCAGCACGGAGGGCCCGGCCTGCAGGCGTGGCCTCTCCACTCCGCTTGCTGCTCAGCCCCTCCCGGGCTTCCATCAGCCCCAGTCCCAAGCCCAGTTCAGAATTCTGTCTGAGATTCAGCTCCAGGGCCAACTTGAGACACACACAGACACACAGACACAAACACACACAGAGAGACACACAGACACACACTGAGACAGACACCTCCCCCCCAACCCGTGATGCTCCAGAGACCTGGCAGGGCTGTCCACCCCCAGCACAGCATTGTCCCACCATCCTGGCTGGATAGAGGCCTTGAGGCCATTTCTGGGGATGCCAAGTTTGCCAGGAGAAACCGCATTTTCCTCTCACTCTCAGACAGAGCCTTGCTGGGGCAGAGGGGCCGTACGGAGGAGCCTGGGCATCACACCTGCCCCCCTCCATGCCCTCTCTCCTTGCCAGCTCCGGGCCGCAGGAGCGAGCTCGGTCACAGCGACACACAGGCAGAGACCCACATGGACTCACACACGTGCGCACATTCCAGGGACGAAGAAAAGTCCCCCCCCCTGTTGCCGTGGCAACCCAACTCAGAGCCCAGGCAAGAGCTTTAATTGGAAATGCTTATTTAGCTGAAACCCCAGGAATAACCAACAGGAGATTAGGAACATTAAGAGCCAGCAGGAGCCACGCAGCATCTTGGAGGAGATGGCAACAGAAGGACGGTGCCCCCAAAAACTCCGTTGGCGGGATAGCGGCGGTCGTGACCAGGGACACACCAGGCCCAGGCTTGGCACCAACGTCGGATCCTCCTGCGGCCCTTCCGTCGCTTCCCCCATCTCACGGGCGCAGACACAGAGGCTCGGGGAGGCAAAGGGGCAGCCGTGTCCACTCAGGACTGAGAGCCAGCTCGGGATGGCTGCAAAGGCCAGTGTGTTCTTGAGCACTGCACCGGGCCTCCCGTCTCCAAAGAACCACCGGAGTCAGGTGCAGGGACCCCCCAGAATCCGAAGCTCTTGCAAGACCGCTGATCCCACAGGGTTCTCTAGCCACCACAGCCCACAGCTCAGCTGGCCGCAGGGCCAAGGCTGGACTGGCCTCTAAGACCCCGACCAGAACCTGCATCCCGGCTGTTGCTGGCTTCTTCCCAGGCTGCCAGCCCCTGCCACCTCATGCCCGAGCCACCAGCATCCACCCGCCAGCCTGCTGTGGGTCTGGTGACCCCTGGTGGCAGCCATGGGGAATTGCACCATGACAGAGGTTTTTCTCCCAGATCCCAAAGAGGGAAGGTGCTGGTCCAGGAGGCCCCTTTGGGACAGCCTCCCAGGAGGGTGCTGGAATGGGGTGGGAGGGGCAGCTTAGCCAGCACCCAGCACCTTTGCAGGTGGTCAGGAGTAACGAGAGAGGCAGTGGCAGGCAGGGGAAGCCAGCTAGCGCCCAGGCGCCCAGTGGGCACCTTGAAGCCACTCCTGTCCACCAGTAACTGGGCTGAGGCCCAGGGTCCTTCCCAAAGCACCGCAAATGGCACGTCAGGCACAGGACACTGCCCCAGGCCCACCCCAGCAGGGTCCAAGGGTCATGCAGAACCCTGCTGTCCCACCCCTGACGGGGACCCCGGGCTGGGACCCCGGGCCCTGAGCCTCGTGAGCTGGCGCTGATGCTGCCCAACAGGAAGGGGCCCTCAGGCACTGCTGTCATGCCCAGCGCCTAGACCCCGACCTCCATGTGCAGCAGGGTCATGGGGCACAGGATGCTGGGGCACGGCTCTGGGAGCGCGGTTGTGGGGCAGCACCCCGCAGGCCTGCAGAGACGGCAGGCCCCAGAAGGGGGCCTTTCCCCAAACGTTTACTCACCTGGCCATTTAAATTACACTGTTAAAACTACTGGCATTTACTCAGTTGGCACCTTATTAAATTTTCCTCCTCTTGAACTGCTCAGTATGTAAGTCCGTGTTACTCCAAATAAGAGGATGTTCAGCTCAAATAGTGAGGAGTGGTGAGCAAAGCCAGCAGCTCTCCAAGGGCACCCGCCCCTGCAAAACCGTCCAGTGGTGCCAGCAGCCAGCTCCTCCGAGTGTCCGTGCCGGAGCCAGGGGCCAATGGGGATCTCGGGGTGCAGCTGGCACAGGGGTCCGAGGGGGTCACACTGCTGCCCCAGGACAGTCTCCTGCTGCAGGGGTCTGTGGGCTATGCTCTCTGGGAGGTTTCCCGGGCCACATCAGTGTCTCCCCAGCATGGAACCCTGGGGAGACCAGAGACATCCCCACCCCTTAGCCAGAGAGGGGAACCAGCATCACCACCAACCCCACTGGCCTCCTTTTGGGGGGCAGCACTCAGTGGCCCGGGCAGTGTCCCCAACAGACAAGTGAGGACTGGCTGGCCTGGCTGAGCGGGTGGCTGTCTCCTCCCTCAGGCTGGGTGCAGCCCAATGGGGAGGGAGCCCGCCAAGGAAGGAACTCCAGCTACTGGGCCAGGAGAGGGGGTGCGCATACATTGGAGGGGACAACAGGACCCCACCCCCCTGCCCAAGTCAGCTCTGAGCCCTGAGGCTGCCTCTGTGCATAGTTGAGGCCCCCAGGAAGATATGTGGAAACCCACTTGCCCCTGGAGATCCAGAGACAAAATGAGAGGAAGCCCAGGAGACAACCCTCCCCCACCAGGGCCCCCAGAGCAGCTGGCAGCTGCCCCACTCCTCCTCTCGGACACCCCCAGGGGCATGATCCCTGCGTTAATCCATCCAGACGAGGTTTGTCTGCGAAAAGCCCAGCCTTTGTTAATGTAAGGAGAGCAGTTTGCATGACATCGACGTAACCTGGCCGCCAAGGCGGATGCACTGGAAAGCGCATGTGTGAACAATGACGGCTTCACGGTGCTGGTCAGTGGGGGAGGTAGACTCCACTGAGCATGTGCACTGTGTGGCCGTCACCTTCAAACTGACCGAGCGAGTAGAGCAACGACTCTGCACCGAATTTTGCATTCAGCGTGAACACCCCTCCGTGGGGACTATTCGAATGAGTGCCTGCTCACGCATCACGTCCGTCGCAGGGTGTTTTGGTGAAACATCAGGGGACTCAGCCCCCTACAGCCCCAGTTTAGCGCCCTGGGACCTCCAGCTTTTTTCCCCAAAGCTAAAATCACCTTTGAAAGGGAAGAGATTTCAGACCTTCAGTGAGACTCAGGAAAATACAGTGGGGCAGCTGGTGGTGACTGGGAGAACTGTGTGAGGCCCCAAGGTGCCTACTCTGAAGGGGACTGAGGCGCCATTGTCCTGTGCACAGTATTTCTTGTTTCTTGTGTCTTCTTCAATAAATGCCTCTCTTTTTAGATTACCTGGCTGGATACCTCCTAGACAGACCACGTCATGTACCACAGCCCTGGGGGCTCGCTGAAGACCGAGGTTCACTTCTCACGGTTCTGGAGACCAGCGGATCCGCTACATGGCACGAGCCGGCTTCCTGACTCACACACTCCGTCTTCTCACGTCACAGACAGGGGTCCCTTTTACAAGGACACTAATCCCCTTCCCCAGGGCTCCACTCTCATGACCTCACCACCTCCAGAGGCCCCACCTCCTGACCTCACCCCACTGGGGGTTTGGGTTCAACACAAACGTGGGGGTGTGAACATTCAGACCATAGTGCACCCCCCCACCCCCAGGCTTGACCTCCAAGTGTCAGGGCCCTGGGACACCTGAGGCTGCTCCCAAGGGGGCCGGAACTCAAGGTTAGCCTGGGACAGCACAGGCCACAGGGTACCCAGGACAATACAACCAAAAACATGGACCCCACAATCCCATGTCCGGAGTTTGGGGGGTCAGGTACTGGGCAGGACACTATTCCTACATCTTCTCATTTAGCAGCCACTGCTGTTGCCCTCATTTCCCAGAATGACAGCCAGGGCCCCCCAAACTAAAGGTTTCTAATGGTGTCCAGAACTCAGGGTGTCCAGGAAATATAGAGATATAGGATATCCCCACCCCCACAAGACTGGATGGGACACAGGGAGCAGGGCCATTGAGAGTTGTTTTGCATACCAACAGTTGGCCAGCTGCATACCTGATATGCAAAAACTGTTACTTTAAAACTATAACTGCTGGTTAGTTTCATAGGTATGTTAAGCTTTGAGCTAGGGAGATGGGCGTGGCTTTAACCCTCAGTGTAGCTGGGAGGCGGCTCCCCTTGGTCACGGTACCTGCATGAGAGCTTGGAGGGGGTTCGCTCCATGCCACGTGCCACGCCTGCCCAGACTGACTACGGCCGCCCAGAAAGACAGAAACTGTGGGAGCACTGGCAGGGGGAGCCGATGGTGGGAGGGGTAGGAAACAGGGCTACAGAGGATGATCTGTGCCAGGATTTAAACCCAGGTGCAGCAGCCATGCTGGGGTCTAACCACGCGGTTTTGGGGGCAGAGAGGGGGCTCCCTTGACCATGAAGCTTAGGAAGCAGGAAAGCAAGATGCAGCTGCCATGCAGAGTTCCCCCTTAGCGGTTTGGAAGGATGCAGAGGGGACAATGAGGGGCCTTATGGGAAGGAAAGGGGTGAAAGGACTCTCGCTGGCCTGCCACGAGGAGGTGCCATGTGGGTTTGGATTAAGGACTGGAGGTCGTGGTGATGACACAGCTGGTGGTGCTGGGGACCACGGGAGGCCTGCCCACCCAGCACGGATGAGTGGGAGGAACCGGGAGTCTAGCCGAGCCATGGACTTCTATTTCTTCTCCTGAGATACGGTGCCCCTGCCTGGCCCGGCTGGGCAAAGTGGGGAAGGAAGGACTGTGTGTGTCTGTGGGACTTTGGGATTTTTAACGACAATATCCTGCCATTACTCTAAACCTGTGTAACTTTTGAATACATAGTCCCTTTTCTTCTTACCACGCCCTGGCATCGAGAGCCACAGTTCCTAAGGGCAATGGGCAAAGAACCACAGGACAGACAGACCCCCCACGGGGCCCTTCAGTAACAGAAAGGGGGCTTAGAGAGATTAAGTAACTTTTCCTGAGTCAGGAAGGATGCAGGGGTTTCAACCCAGGCCCCCCGGAGCCACAGCCCGGGCTCAGTTCTCTGCTTCCAAAGACCCACCTCCTCCACAGTGCGCCTGGCCCCCAGCCCTCCGCCCTCTAAGAAAAACACCCTCCCCGTCTCAGGACACAGTGGCGAGGAAGCCCCTGCGACAGAGCCCTCGGCCCGGGCGTCTCTGGGAAAGCACGTTTGCCCGGACCCGCTTGCCACCTCTTCCCTGCAGGCCCGGGTGCTCCTTCCATTTATGGTGTGGGGTCGCCTGTGCCCCCCAAAAGGTGCTGAAGTCCTAACCCCGAGTCCCGGTGACTGTGACCTGATCTGGTAACGGGGTCTTGGCAGATGATCGAGTCAGGACAAGGTCAAGAGGGAGGGCCCCGACCCAACAGGACGTGTCCCCGTGAAGGGGACGTTCGGACACAGAGGCACACACTGAAGGGAGGGCTCAGGGAGCAGATTCTCTTCTCCGAAGAGACCAGCCCTGCCAACACCTTGGCCTTGGATTTCTCTAGACCAGCACGATGGGCTGTTTCAGCCACCCAGCCTGGTGCTCCGTGACGGCAGCCCTGGCAAACCAGCAACCCGACCGGGGCTGCTGGAACCAGCAGAGTGGGGGGGCCCAACCGGGTCAAGGGCTCGGTCAATGAGGAGGCCCTGAAATGCGCGGAAAATGGGGACAGGGAAGACCGACACCCCCAGGGGCATCGGCCCTGCCCGGGGAGCAGCTCTTTGAACCTGCCTGGAGCGCAGGCAGGTACCGAGCTCCCAGAACGTCTCGCCGGGGGTTGTTCCAACTGGGGCCTCCTGTCTGGGCCTCGGGTCCAGCTCCTCCGCAGGCGCCGAGTTTTCCTCATTAGAGAGAAGCTCTCGGCCCTAGAGAAGAGGGATATTTGCAAATTCCGTGCAGATCCCATGCTTTTCCTCACGGACCAGCTCCTTACGGAGCCTGAGGGCAGAACAAGTGTTCCAATTAGAGGTGCTTACTGGGCCCCTCCACTCCAGGGACAAGAGCTCCCCTCTTTGTCACCTGGGGCCAGGGCCGCAGCTGCACCCCAAGCCCCGACCCCACCATGGCCTGGGTGAGGCCACAGACAGGGTGGCCTCCAGTCCCCCGAGGGCCCTGAGCACCCTCCCTGGGGTGGGAGAGGTCGGAGTGGGGGCGTCAAGAAAGTTGCCACTGAAAACCCCACATGCTGGGAACCCCACCTTCGCCACGGCTCTCGTCCCCTGTTCCGGCTCCCAGTTGCCTTTAGAGAAACTCCAGAAACAGGGAGGGGCCAGACCCCGGCTGCTCGGGGACCCCAAACCCCGCCCTCTTTGAGTTTCCTATTTGAACTTGAAAGTTCCAGCTCATTTTGCATTTCACTCCTCGTGCAGTCCTGTGTTTCAATATAAAGGTCACGGTGTGCCCCTAAGTCCTGGAGAGAAGTGAATGCTAGGGGCGTCTCTTGTTCCAGTGACTGGGACTCACAGCTAGACCTGGGACCCCTCCCACCCCACCTCAATGCTCGCCCTGGACTCACATGTGAGCACCAGAACCCCTCCACCCGAGCCCGAGTCTCGGCTCTGCCACGTTCTTGGCTGTGTGACTTTGAGGAACTCGAATCACCTCTCTGTGCCTCAGTTTCCCCAATGGTAGTGCCCACTTCGTTGAGAGATGGGGGCACTGATGATCTAACACAGGTCACATGCCAGGGGCAGGGCTGGACCCAGCGGTTGCTCCCGGAGCCATCGGCTCCAGACCCTGGGCGAAGTCAGGACGGCTGGGGAGCTCGGGTGGTGCCCCAGGAGGGCCCTACTGACCCAGCCAGCGGAAGCCAGAGAAGGTGGGATAGCCAGGCTACCCGGATGCCCCCATGGGCTCTCCATCACAGCCAGATTCAGGAAGGGCTTTCCCTCCTCTGCCACTTCAGAACTTCTGAAGCTGGGACATCACAGCAGGAGAGGAGCTTGTAATGAGAGTGGCTGCCAGCCTCTCCCGTTCCCTGCGGCTGAGCACACGCACCACTCAGAGCTGTGTCCCCGAGTCACCTCTGCTCGAGCACTGTCCCCAGACCAGGCCTGAGGAGGTTTGGGGTGTTCCTCAGCACGCAGCCTCGCTGTCCAGGGCACAGCCTGCCCTGTGCTCCGGGCAAGTGGAGGTGGGCTTCCCGCTTCGCACACTCAAGGACGCCCCTGCCCCTGCGCACCCAGGAGCGTGCAAGGTGACCGGGAAGCGCTGCCCATCGGATCAGACCCCAGCAGCTCAAGGCTGCCCCCACGCCAAAGCTCCAGGCCCCACCCTCAGAACTGCGCCCTCAGAGATGACAAGGATTGGGGCAGGGGGGCCTGCCTCCGGACGGGCCGGGGAGACCCACAGCTCTGGTGCTCTCCAAATGCCAGCTGCCGGAGGGAGGCCAGGGCCCAAGGCCTCACCCACCCGCCCAGCTCTGTCTTTGGTAAGAAGAGCAAAAAAGTGCCCTGTGGTTTTCTGTCACCATTGTACAAATTGTCACTGTCGTACAAATGACCCATCTCCCAGCCGTGCAGTTCAGAGGGCAGGCTGACACGCTGTCATAGCCGGGAATCGGGATGCGGGCAGAACTGCTCCTTCAGGACGCTCCAGTGTCCCTCCAACCCTGCGTCTCGTGTCCCTGTCTCATGTCATCTCTGTCTCCTGCCACCTCCTTCCCCTCCCAGGGCCCCTGCAAAGAAGGCATCAGGTCTCCCTGCATAATCCAGGACACTCTCCCTACGTCAAGGTCAGCTCATGAGCAACCTTGACTTCTCTCTGCCACTCGACCTGACACGTCCACAGGGTCTGGGGGCTCAGACCTGGACATCTCTGAGGCCATTACTCTGCCCCCAACAGCCCCATTGCACAGACGGTGATGGTGACAACTGTAACCAACATGAGCTCAGTGCCCTCGGCCGGCCAGGATGAGCCCTGGGTGTCCTGGGATCACGCGTTGTCCGTTCCTCGAAGGCCCCGCGAAGCAACACACCTGCATGGGACTGAGGGGCCAGGAGGCTGAGGGATTTGCCCAGGAGCCCGGTGTCCAACTGCCCTTGATGTCAGGCCCTCAGGGACAAGGGACACACCTGAGAGCCCAGAGGCCGCAGGACCCGAGCCAGGACTCGAGCACACACCAGCCCCATGTGGTCACGAGCAGGAGTCTGTGGGCCAGGGGCTCTGGGGGGTGGGAGTGGGCTCCAGAAAGTACCCCACGGCTAGGAGAGCCGGAGAAGAACACACACCCCAAAAAGACAGGCTCAGGCGGCGAAGGCGGTGAAGGCGGGAGCCCAGGAGTCTCGAGGAAGCCGGCGATCATCCCAGCAACAGCAAGACCACCTCCCCCACAGCCTCTGGGCACCCGCAGACGTGAGAACACAGCCCAGTCGGGGGTGATGCGGAAGGCGGTTCATCCAAACACTTGTCACCGCTCCGGGCCAACTGTTCAAGTGATGTTCAGTTGTTCCTACAAAGTAATAGATGTTTACTGTAGACAGGCCAACAGGAGGAAACTTGAGTTACCCCAAATCCCACCCCGTGAGCCTGACGCTTGACAAGCTCTATACGCCTTCCAGCAGCTCTCCAAAGCGCCCACTGCTACAAGCTCTCTCAACGCAGGCTCATTCTTCCCTTCCTGCGGGCACAATGCCTTCCTGCTGCAGGTGTCAGGACTCTGCGCCAGGAGAAAGCGCTCCCCTTCTCATCCCTCCCTCCATCCCAGGCACCCCCAGGAAAGGGAAGTGAGGGGCTCGGACAAGATCCCCAGGGCTGCCTTTCCTCATGGGCTGGGCTGACACGGGAGTGGCCCTGAGGTAAGAGACCACACACAGAGGCATGTAAATATGCACACATGTGTGTGCATATACATACATGTGTGTGCACTTTGCACATGTGTGTGCAGCTGCGTGTGTGCACATGCATGGATACACAAGCATGCACGGTATACATGCATGCCCGCATACAGGTGTGTGCACATTCGTGTGTACGCAGGTGAGTGTGTGCGTGCACATGTGTGTGTGTCCGGCATGCACATGTGTGTGCACAGGCATGTACACAGGCCCCTCCTCTGCTCTCCCGGCACTGGGGTACTTCTGGCCCCAAGCTGCCCCTGAGCCGGCGCTGTCCTGCTCCACCCCCTCGCGTCTGCACGCGGGCACCCTGACACTCTCACGCGTGGTCTCTGCAGCCTGCCGCTGGGCAGCTCTGACCTTGAGAGCAGAAGAGCTCCGGCGCGGGTGCTGAACAGGCCGCCTCTCTTTCGCTGACCTGCTTTTGCGTCTGTCAAGAATCAGCGGCACGTGTTTGCCGGGTCTGCGTCTGGGCTCCCTGTTCCGCTCCATCAGTCGGCTGTCTTTCCGTTTGCCTCCTGACACCGTCCCGGCCACACGGGCCTCAGAACTAGCCCAGGGTCAGGGAGACTGACTCTTCCCACTTGCCTCTTCTCTTCAAAAATTTATAGACTCTTCTAGTCCCTTTGCCTTTCCAAACAAATCTTAGAATAACCTTGTCCATGCCTACAAGAAAAAAATCTTGTTGAGATTTTGTTAGGAGTCGTATTAAACTAGCCTATGCACTGAGGCAGAAATGACATTTTTACAATGCTGAGTTTTCCAATCCCTGAACAAAATATAGTCCTCTATTCATTTAGATCCACTTTCATCAGAATTGGTTTTTTAATATATTTTATTGATTATGCTATTACAGTTGTCCCATTTTTTCCTCCCCTTTATTCCCCTCTGCCCAGCACACCCCCTCCCACCCACATTTCCCCCTTTTAGTTCATGTCCATGGGTCGTACATATAAGTTCTTTGGCTTCTCCATTTCCCATACTATTCTTACCCTCCCCCTGTCTATTTTGTACCTGCCATTTATGCTTCTTATTCCCTGTGCCTTTTCCCTCATTCTCCTTCCTCCCCCTCCCCGCTGATAACCTTCCATGTGATCTCAATTTCTGTGATTCTGTTCCTGTTCTAGTTGTTTGCTTAGTGTGTTTGGTTTTTTTAGGTTTGGTTATTGATAGTTGTGAGTTTGTGGTCATCTTACTGTTCAGAGTTTCGATCTATTTTTCTGAAATAAATCCCTTTAACACATTTCATATATAGGGGCTTGGTGATGATGAACTCCTTTAACTTGACCTTATCTGAGAAGCACTGTATCTGCCCTTCCATTCTAAATGCAAGCTTTGCTGGACAGAGTAATCCTGGATGTAGGTCCTTGCCTTTCATGACTTCACATTCTTCTTTCCAGCCCCTTCTTGGCTGCAAGGTCTCTTTTGAGAATCAGCTGACAGTCTTATGGGAACCTATTTGTAGGTAACTCTCTTTTTCTCTTGCTGCTTTCAAGATTCTCTCCTTGTTTTTAATCTTGGGTAATGTAATTATGATGTGTCTTGGTGTTTTCCTCCTTGGGTCCAACTTCTTTGGGACTCTCTGAGCTTCCTGGACTGCCTAGAAGTCTATTTCCTTTGCCAGAATGGAAAAGTTATCCCTCATTATTTTTTCAAATACGTTTTTCATTTCCTACTCTTCCTCTTCTCCTTCTGGCACCCCTATGATTCAGATGTTGTAATGTTTAAAGATATCCTGGAGGTTCCTAAGCCTCTCCTCATTTTTTTGAATTCTTGTTTCTTGAATTCTTATTGAATGTTTATTTCTCCCAGTCCAAACCATTGATTTGAGTCCCAGTTCCCTTTCCTTCACTGTTGGTTCCCTGCACATGTTCCTTTAATTTACTTTGCATAGTCTTCACGTTTTCTTCTATTTTGTGAGCATACTCCACCAATTCTTTGAGTATCCTGATCACCAGTGTTTTGAACTCGGCATCTGGTAGTTTGGCTATCTCTTCATCACTTAGTTTTATTTTTTCTGGAGCTTTGATATGTTCTTTCATTTGGGTCTTTTTTTTTTTTGGTCTGGGTGCACCTGTTACATAGGAAGGGGCAGAGCCTTAGGTGTTTGTCAGGGCGGGGCAACTTCCGTCACTGTGTTGTGGAGCTGTCTGTGGGGGAGGGGTCCGAGAGGGAGCAGTGCTGCTTGCTTGGCTGTCAGCTGGCTTTCAGTCACTCCTGCTGCTACCCACAAGCAAATTGAGCCCTTCTGGCACTGATTCCTGGGTGGGCGGGTTTGTGTACATACTAGGACCCTGTGGGTCTCTCCAACGAACTCTCCTGTGAGGCTGGGAGTTTTTCCTGCTGCTGCCTCACCCCCACAGGTGTTTTCAGTAAGGGTTTTTTGTCTATTTCCCCACGCTGGAACCCTGAGTTGCACGGTCTTTCTCTCTCCCCATTTGTTCCTCCCAGTTTATCCACACACAAATGTAGGACCGCCTGCTCTGCCAGCTGCTGCCTCACCCTGTCCCAGCTGCCATCTTGTCCAGTCCTCCAGCTGCCACCTTGCCACAAATCCTCTTCACCCAGCTGCCTATCCCCCCACCTCCTAACAGTGTGGATGAATGTTTCTTCTTTAACTCCTTGGTTGTCAGACTTCCTTACAGTTCAATTTTCTGCCAGTTCTGGTTGTTTTTTGTTTTTAAATTTGTTGTTGTCCTTCTTTTGGTTGTACAAGGAGGCACCGTGTGTCTGCCTACGCCTCTATCTTGGCCGGGAGTCTGCTTTCATCAGAACTGTGTAACATACAGCATACAAGTTTTACACGTGTTTTGTCAGAGCTATACCAAAACCAAGTTTTCTTTTTTGAGCACTTGTAAATAGGACTGCCCATGTGTTTACTGCCAGTATATTGAAAAGCATCGATTTTGTGTGTGTTTATTTTGCATCCTGCAACCTTGCTAGACTGATTTACTGTTTCTAGATGGCATTTTGGAGGGTTCCCTGGGATACTCCATCTAAATCACGGCATCCGCAGTAGAGCTTTATCTCCTCCTCTCTGGTCTACGTGCCTCCTGTTCCCTCTCCCGCCTGGCAGCCCCGCCTGGGACTTCCCGGGCGGAGACGAGAAGAACAGCCAGACCTGCTCCTGACTCGGTGGATCAAGTGTCCGCTCTTTCTGGGCTAACGAAACAGCCTGGCAGGCCTGCTGCGGATGCTCTTCGTCGGACTGAGGACATTCCCCTCTATTCCTTTGTTCTAATAGTTCCCATCATGTGGAGGGGTCCAGTTTTGTCAAGTACTTTTTTCTGCATCGACCGATGTGATTTTTGTGGTTTTGCTCCTTTAGCCTAGTTGTGTGGACGGGTCTTCAAATACTGCACCAGCCTTGCATTTCTGGAATGCCTTGGGGGTGATGTAGACTTCCTTTCATGTAGAGCTCAATTTTATTTGGTAATAGATGTTTGAATCTATATTCTTGAGAGAAACTGGTACATAGTTCTCTTCCTCTTTTTCCGTCCTGTCTTTGGTTCAGGTAACAGGTGACACTCTTTTCATAAAATGAATTAGGACATTTCTCTCCATTTCTTTTCTCTAAAAGAGATTGTGTAAAATCAATATTAACTCTTCTTTCAATGTTCGGCAGAATTCTCAAGGAAAAACTTTGGTGCCTGGAAAGTACCTTTTT
Organism: Tonatia bakeri; assembly: GCA_004024845.1. NCBI lineage: Eukaryota > Metazoa > Chordata > Mammalia > Chiroptera > Phyllostomidae > Tonatia > Tonatia bakeri. The sequence goes on along the minus strand of PVIA01007383.1, from coordinate 71,640 downwards.
TTTGGCATTTTTAAATTGCCAATCAATTTCTTTATTTGTTCTATAGCTATTCAAATTACCCATCTCATCTTTGGTGAGCTGTAGGGTTTGTGTGTTTGAGGAAACAGCCCGTTTTGTCCAGGTTGTCGGACGAGTGTGCACACAGAGGTTTGGGGTCACTCCCTGTTGTCCTGTGAGGCCTGCGGGGCCTGTAGTGATTTCTCACTTCATTCCATTTTCTCTTTGGGACCCAACCACTCAACCCTTTCCTGCCGTCACTGCCTTTATCTGCTCTACAGCGTCCTTCCGGTTTCTTTCCACACCTTTTATTCCTCCGCTGACACCTCCCATTTCTGTGGCAGGACTTTCTTTTTATTTGTTTGTCTGCGTGCTTGTTTTTGAGACATCTTATTTTGTCATCTGTTTCCAGAGTGCCCATAATTTCTCATGCAGTGTTTTTATCATGGCTGCTTCAAGATCGTCAGGTGATTTTCACATCATAACCCTCTCGGTGCGGGTGTCTACTGACTGTAGTTCTTCTATCCATTGGAGGTGTCCCTGGCTCTGGACAGGAGTGGTATTTTTGTAAGACCCACACATGGTTGCAGGATGTCGGGACTCTGGTCCCTACTAAACCTTCCATCTCACATGCCCTTCTCTGGCCACCGGGGAGCAGGAGGGGGTGCTGCCCCCGCGCTGCTGGGGAGGTGTGGCCCAGTGGTCTGCCTGCACTGGCGCCTGCTGGGGGCTGCTCGCTCCTGTGGGGTGGGGGCAGCGGTCCCCGCTCCCCATGTGAGTGACCCCATCACTGCCTGCTGCCAGTGAAAGTCCAGACTCTTCATTAGGCCTCCTCTAACATCACCCCACAGAGGAAAGGGGGGCCCCTTGATGGCTCCTCACATTGTCTCCGTTGACCCCACAAAAAGGGGGCCTTGTTCCTAGCTGGCAGGGGTGAAAGTCTCGGTGATCTGCTTGGCCGTTGTGGGCCTCAGTCTGTGGGCATCCAAGGCCTGGACCTCTAGATAGATGGGCCTCCCTGCTTATCCCTTATCTTGCCCCAGCCAATATGGCGGCACTGCGTTTTGGTGGGTCAGCCCCGAGCTCTGTCCAGTGGCAGGTGGACGGTCACTGTGCACACAGGGCCCTCCCTGTTCTTCCTGCTGGTGCCGGCGTTTGAAAGGCCAGGACTTCAACACAAGACTCCATTGTAAGGACACAGTGATTGCAGGAGGGGCCACTGTTAAGGTTAAGGTTAGGGCTGGGCTGTGGTTGGGGGTTAAGGGTTAGGGTTAAGGGTTAGGGCTGTGGTCGGGGTTAGGGGTTAGGGTAAAGGATTAGGGTTGAGGTTAGGGCTGGGGCTGTGGTTGGGGTTAAGTGTTAAGGTTAAGGATTAGGGTTGGGGTTAGGGCTGGGGCTGTGGTTGGGGTTACGGGTTAGGGTAAAGGATTAGGGTCAGGGTTGGGTTTAGGGTTAGAGGTGAGCCTCACACTGTGCAGCTGCACACAGTGGGGGTGACTGGGGAGCCAGAGGGCACATTTTGTCTCCATCTCCCTGCATGCTCTGGGTAAGGCTCACATTTGTGACTGTCATCACTGAGGCACAGAGAGTCACCGGAGGCCGGGGTGGGTAGAGTTGGGTCCTCAGCAATGACAGAGGCAGTGTCAAGGCTCAGTGTCAGGGGACAGCGGCCACGAAAAGCTGCCCGAACATGCCCAGCTGCGAATGCCCTAGTGCTCCGAGTCAGAAGGGTGGGCTGCCTCCACACGGCAGAGGGACGAGACAAACAGAGAGTGACACTGACCAGTGACAACTAGGAGGTGGAGGTTTGCGGACCGGACAGGAGGAGCCGGCACCCCGACAGTCTCCATGCTCATGGAGCCATGGCCAGACGCAGGAGGACTTCCTCCCCGCTGACCATCCACGCCTTCATCAGTGAGGCCCTGCACCTCGCACAGGCCCCAGCCTTGCTCACACCCCTCGGAAGGTGACACTGCCATCTCTGCCAGCTCAAGTTGTTACTCGAGGCCACCTCCGCAGCCAGCTCCCCACCCCCCACGCTGGATCAATCCCGACTTTCTCTTCCCAAATCTTTGTTTTTCCTCTTTGTTCTTATTGCTTCTGACATAGCTTGTCCTCCGTGCCCTCTGTTCTCTGTCCACATCTCTCTCCTCCCAACAGGAGAGACACAGGGTCTCCCAAGGCCACATTCCAGGCCTGGGAAAACAACCACAGGGTGGGTGGGGACGCACAGCCCCACTGAGACACCTGGCTCCCTGAGTCCCACTCCGACCAGGGGCCACGGGGATGTTCTGGGCCCCCGGCTTGGCATCAACCCTGAGCCCACACCCAGTAGCCCTGAAAGGCCTGTCCCAGGGCAGTTACCCCAGCAAAAGGCTGCAGGCTCCTTGGAGGAAAGCTGGAAGAAAAACCAACAGTATAAATTTGTGGTACTATGGCGGGGTCCTCCCTCAAGGAGACCTGGCATCCCCTTCACTCAAGGGGCTCTGAGTCTGCAAACAGGCTCCGGGGGGATGGGTGGGGACTCAGATTCTGCCGCTCAATCCTGCCTCCCGTGTCTGTCCCGGCAGTGCCCTCCACAGAGCCAAGGCTGTCCTAGATTAGCGCTCACCGGTCCTCCTTACACTGTCCTGGGAGTGACAGAGAGTGGCCCCAGGTGCCGCATGTGCAGCCAGGGCAGACAGACCTGCGTCGCTGAGGTGGGAAGGAGGTCAGCAGGCTCCCCTCCTGGACCAGAGGAGGGTGAAAATACACAACAGTGGGAAAGCCGGATCAGAGCAGAAGCTCTGACGGACACTTCTCTTCTCCCCACCCCCACCACCCCATTCAGACTCAGGGCCCCTTGCAGGAGGATGGAGCCAGTGTGGGGGCTGATCCCAGCCCAAAAAGGGACACTCAAGGCCAGCCACACGCCAGCCACTGGGCAGGAGGGAAGCGGTGGCAGCACCCCAGTTTCTCCAGCTTCATGCAGTCCTTCCAGAGAAGAGGCAGAGGTGGGGAAAACAGGGGCTCCCTCTGCGGAGGACAGGAGGGTCTGCGGACGGCGGGCTGTGCCCACACCAGCAGCCACACACACCCGGAGCCCGCTGCCCTGTGCCCTGGAGCAGCCACCGGCTTAAGTCGAGCTTGGCTTGCTGGGACTCAAGGGCTGCCTGCCTTTGCTTTTGTGTGCTGCGTCTGTTCACAGCATCTGGGTTGCAGTTTGCTTTTTATTGCATTATAAATGTGCTTTATAAAAACCAGGAAACATGGAAGAGGGGGGGAAACACTGATCATTTTGCCATCCTAACAAAAACATAAGTAATATAAGCTGCACAGTGGAAAGCTGAGGACAAGAGGAGAGAAATCAGAGGGGAACTGGGCTCCAGGCAAAGGCGCTCGGCTCTCCCGCCCCCGCCTCCTTCCTGCCCTTCGGCCCGTGACCCTCCCGTGGCCCCCAGTCCCTGCAGCCCCGCTCTACCTTCCCACTGTATGGATTTGCCTATTCTGGGCATTTCCTGTCAGTGGAAGCAGAGAGTATGTGGCCTGTTGTGACCAAATTGCAACATTTCCAAGCCTCACCCCAGGTAGATGGTGTGTGCTGTTTGCAAGAACACCGGCCCTTTTTGTTGCTCTTTGTTTGAAAGCCCCCACCCTTCCTTGGGTGAACCCAATACTGGCCACCTGCAGACCTCACTAATGAATAAATCCAGAGCCAGCTGGGGACCTGGAGTGCACTGGCCATCTGAGGTCACAGCAGATCCCTCTCCAACAGGGCTTCTCCACCTGGGCACTCCCGGCCCCCTGGGGTGATAAGGTTTTGTGGCCACCCACCTCAGTAGTGGGATGTTGGCAGCATCCCTGGTTTCTTCCATGGATGCAGTAGCAAGAGTGCTCTGTAGGGGGCAGCAGAGCACAGCGTGAGGAGCAGGGTAGCTGAGGCTCCTGGGTGGGATCCCTGCCTCCCTTGTACTGCTGAGTCACCTGCGCATGTTTTTCAGCCTCAGTTTTCCCACCTGTGAAATGGGCATCCCTCTCCCAGCAGTGTTGTGAGAGTCAAATGTGAAAAGGAATAAAACACGTTCAGCAAGAGATCCAGCCACGCTCAGTGCTCCCTGAGGCTCAGCTCATCCTTGTTACCGGTTTTTTCTGGGGGGCCCACCTTTCAACCATGCTCCTGCCTGGAACCAAAGGGAAGCAGGCCGCTGACAGCTTCTGTGCTCAGCGAGGCCCCCGCCGACCCCAGGCCCCCAACCCGGCCACCTGGCCGTCACCCTTGGGAAACGTCCACCTTCCCGCTGAAAGCTCCTGCGCCCTGCAGCCAGGAAAGGCGCCCGTCCACTGACAAGGGTCCTGACCCTTTCCACACAAGTAAACTGGATCGATGGAAGGAGCCTCCGCAGCAGAGGGGCAGCTGTGACATTTAACAAGCCACGCCCCTCCTCCGGGGCTGTTTGCAGCAGCCAAACGTGTTTTTGTGTTTTTGAAAGGCAAACATGTGGGTCAGGAGCCAACAAGCGGAACTGGAGGCTGTCTCTGAAGGACGGGTTCCAAAGGGTAAAGTCAAAGGCCTGATTAGGGAAGATTTAATGAGTTAGAAAGAGATCAGAAACAGGACAAACCCAGGGCGCAAGTCAAATATTAATCATCGCAGAGGCGAGGGTTGCTAAGGCGTAAATCAATACCTCTGGCCAGTCTGCAAACATCTGCCTCTCTAAAGAGCTTCCAGAAATCTAGGGCTCAAGGGGCAAGGGACCAGGAGCTGGAGGAAGAGCCTCAGGCAGCCAGGAGACGAGAGGGCACCCCTGGAAATGAGGCAACCCTGTCGGCTGTCCCACGGCCCTGGGAGCTCATCTTCTGCAGAGGGGCTGGGCGGGAACTCTGGGCGGGAAGAGCCCGCCTCCTCCCTCGCTGTCCTTGGCAATGGCTCATGTCACCTCCAGCCCCGGATCCCGTGGGCTGGCGTTACGTGTGTGTGCTGCCAGGGAAACTAAGGCTCTGAGATGGACATCAGTGGTGCAGGCATGACCTCCACCTGGGTCCTTCGGTTCAAGTCCCTCCCCACTCCCAGGACTGCGTGCCGGCCCCACCCCCACCCAGGGAGCCTGCCCACCAGCTGCTGGGGGGCAGGCAGTACTCCAACGTGTGTGGCAGCAGGACCCCTCTCTCCTCCCCTGCCCCAGCCGGCTCTCCCTGCCCACCCTCCAGGAGAGGATCTGGTCACCTTCCAAGCAGGACGGGATCAGAGACTTGCAGGGCCCCTCACCTCCCCTGGGCACTGACCACGTCCATGTAGCCGACCTGCCCCCGACCCTGACCCTGACCCTGACCCTGCCCTTCCCTCTGCCCCAGCCCCGCTTGTGTCAGGCTGATGGTGCTGGAGCAGCAATGTCCTCAACAAGCTCCTCGGCTGCTGTGTTGGTCCCCTGGGGCTGCTGAAACAAAGTCTTACAAACTGGGGGGCTGGAGACGAAAGGAGTGTACCCCCCACAGTCTGGAGGCCAGGAGTCTGCAGTCCAGGTGTTAGCAGAGCCATAATCCCTCTGGGGCTCCAGGGGAGGAGGCTTCCTGCCTCTCCTGGCCTCTGGGGGCCCCAGGCGCTCCATGGCTTGGGGCCGAATCCCCCCAGTCTCTGCCTCCGTCTTCACGTGGGTATCTTCTCTCTTTCCTCTGTCCCTCCCCTTCTTGTCAGGACACCAGTCACTGAACAAGGATCCACCTTAACCCAGTGTGACCTATTCTTCAGTTGATTATGTCTCCCAGGCCTTGTTTCCGAACAGGGTCCCCCGTTCACGAGTGTGGGGCCTGGGGGGCTTGGTCCCGCCCGGGGAGCTCTGACATGTGTCCCCACCGTGTTGTCTGCCAGGTCAGGGCACTTGTGAAATCCTGGGTTTGGACTGCCCAGACCTGCTGGGCGGGGATGGCACCTCCCAAGTTCCGGGGCCCAGGGTCCTATTCCACCATGCAGAGGCCAGGGGACCAAGCCTGATGGCCTCAGCCCCGGCGTCCTCCCTGCAGCCCTTCCTAAGGTCAGCTCCCCCATCAGTCCCTCACACCCACATCCTCGTCTCAACATTCACTTCAGGGACCCCCAAGATGGGGGTCAAGAACATACCCCTGAGGTCCTGATCCTCTCGAAACACGGCCCACGGTTGCCCACTCCCCCAGAACCAGGCAGGCAATGCCGGGAGAAAGAGGCCAAGTGAGGGACTCACTCCAGCAAAGCCCCCTTTGGCCCCCAGCACTGAGCGAGCAGACTGCCTTCGGGCACAGACGTGGGGCCTGGGGACAGAAGCGGCTGGGTGAGAGGCAGGGCTTCGGTTAGTGGTCACCTCTCTTCCAGCTTCACCCCAGACCACCCGCTTTTCCGTGACTCCACCTGGACCGGCTCTGCCTGGACCCCAGGGCTGGAGTAAGGGTGGGGGGCTGCAGGTCCCGTGGGAGGAGAGGAAAGGCTCCCCAGCCCCCTCTGCCCCTTACCCCCCCGCCCACTGACAGTTTTCTGAGGGACATTTTCGGAGATGAAATCACCTTTGCCAATGGCAGCTTTGATGTCTCCCAGGCCAAGGAACAAATGAAGCAGCTTCTGATCATTGCCAGAGCTCACCCCATGGGGACAAGAATCCGGACTGTTTGCTTCCTTCAGAACGCACCTCCAGCCTCTTTGTGAATTTCCCAGAGAACAGGTCGTCACCTGGGCATTCCGGGACTGCCTCTGCTTTCCTCGAGCAAGAGAGTCTCCTGCAAGGGGAGCGAGCAGCCCAGAGGCCCCCCCATCCACACAGAGTAGCGGTCCATCCCGTTGCAAACTCTTGGAGGGGTCGTAGAAACTGTTTCAGGAATGTGGCTACTCGTCCGGAGAGGCAGTGTGACCAGAGCATCTGGGGCTGGATGGCGGGATAGTCCGTCCTGCGTGGGCAGCCCGGGGCCCAGAGCTGGACGTCTGCAAACGCCGGGGAGTGGGGGCAAAGAAGGAAGCGGGCTGAACTCAACACCCGGCAACCAGAGTTCAATTCAATGAACGCTCGTTTGGTGACTTTGGCAGCTGGTGGGCTGGGACCTGGGAGGCGTGTCCACAGCTGTGCGGGAGCCCACTGACCACGGGGATCACCCTCGGTGAAACAGGAACAAGAACACCTACCCCAGCCCTGACTGGTGTGGCTCAGCTGGGAGGATGCTGTCTGGTAAACAGAGAGGTTGCAGGTTCGATTCCTGGTCAGAGCACAGGCCTGGGTTGTAGGTTCAGTCCCCGGTCGGGGCACGTGTGAGAGGCAACCGATCGATGTTTCTCTCTCACATCAATGTCTCTCCCTCTCTTTCTCCCTCTCTTCCCCTCTCTCTAAAAATAAATAAATAACTTAAGAAAAAGAAAAAATGGAGGCTTGTGGCTCCATTTAAAAACAAAAAGAACACTGCCCCCTGGGGGTCACTGTGAGGAGGGGAGTCCACGTCACAGGCTCTGTGCTCAGTGCAGCGCCAGGGACCACGACTGAGACAGCAGACCAGCAGGCAGGGCAGGAAAGAGGTGCATCGGCCTCCAGGGTTGGGACCTGCAAGGGGTGGACTGGCCCCGAGGGTTCCAGAGACGCCACTGTGTGTGTGTGAGTGTGTGTGTGTGTGTGTGTGTGTGCGCGTGCTCACGTGCAGACTCTCTGACTCTCTGTCCCCCTAGCTCGCTCCCATCCCCTCGCTGCTGCAGAGGGAGGGCTCTGAAGTGGAGAAGAGCATGCGGGCCGGCTAAGCTCTGCCCCCCAGCTGTCTAACCACCGGGCAGCACTGCCCGGCCCTTGGGGACTCGGTCCACACTCCCTCTTTGTCGCTGGCCCTACGGTGATGACTGGAGTGAAGGCCAGGGACAGAGGCTGCCAACCTCTCCCTTTCCTGTGCAGCTCGGCTCTGCACACCAGTCAGGGGCAGGGACACACTCGCCCAGTGGGGTGGCGGGCCCGCCGCCCATCTGCAGCCTCCCGCGTGGCCCCTCGCTCTGCCGCTGAAAGTGAGGGAGAGTCACGCTCCGCTTGCAGTCCATCCCCTCGGGTTTTGAAAAGGGCCTCTGGCATCATCAGATCTGGGGATTGTTTAACAGGATGAATCCAGACTGCAAGCACTCTGCGGCCACTCGCCTCCTGGCAAGGCCCGCCCCGGCAGGAAGGAGCCAAAGGGGCGGAGCTCCGAGGACCCCGGGAAGCTCCGCCCAGGGCTTCGGCCTGGGGGCGGGGTGGGGCAGGGCGTACAGGCGGGGCACCTGGTGGGGCAGCGGGGACTGCAAGCCCCAGCTCCACCCAGAAGGTCGCAGTCATTGAGGGTCTAGGCGGGCCACCCTCCGCTGCACACACCGCCCCGATTTACCGCCCTGCCAGCACATTCAGGCTTATCCCCAGCACCCGCTGGAGCTGGAAAAATACCCCGACACAGCCTAGAGCCGCACACGCTGCAGTGTCGGAACCAGGTGGAGCTAAGAGACCTGGGTCCCAGGATATGGGTGACATGGGTGTACACACGCCGAGGGCACGGAGGGAGGCCCGGACTCAAATTGCAGCCCTGCCACTTCCCACTGGGTGACGGTCAAGTCTTTCAGTCTCTCGGGGCCTCACTGCACCATCTGTAAAACGGGGGGAGGGGACCCATAATGCAGCCTGCATCCCAGGGCCCACAGGGAGGTTTAGACGGGCTAGTGAGGGCACAGCACCCAGGGCAGCGCCTGCCCAGGAAGCTGCCTGGGTGGCTGCTGTTGCTACATTGTAACTCCCATCATAGCATGATAGACACTACCATCTATTGTATGCTACATTATTATAGTATAAATTATGTTGTTACATTATAATTATTATGTATTACAGTGTTATGGCATAAATTGTGGAGTTACATTACCATTATAATACATAAAGTTACCATCATTACCATGTGACAGACAGCAGACTAATCTGTTTACGTGAATTATTTTTTAATTGATTTCAGAGAGAGGAACATCAATTTTTGTCCCACTTATTTATGCACTGACCGGTTGCTTCTTGAATGTGCCCTGATGAGGGCTCGAACCCGCAGCCGTGGCAAATCAGGACGGCGTTCTCACCAGCGGAGCCTGTTAGACGCCAGACACAGGCCCCCAGACTCGGTGACCCGGCCTAACCCCAGCTCTGCCATCGAGGGCTGACTCTGAAGGCTCACAGGCCTCGGAGCCGGCCGGGGAGTGCAAGTGACAGGTCCAAAGTCGGACGATAAAGCGCAGCAAGTACACGGGCTGGGCACGGGGGGCTGCTGCGGGGCAGGGACCCCTGTGCAGACCAGAGCAGGCGTCCAGAGCAGAGGAAGCAGCCGCTAGGGTCAGGCGATTGGGACCAGGGGGCCACAGGCCTGCTGAGGCCAGACCTTTCTTCTTCAAAAGGGACATGGATTTTGTTTTGTTTTATATGTGCTGAAAATTTATTTATATATTTTTAAACACAGAATGACCAACAGTATTATGGTCTGTCTAGAAAAAGTGTAAGGCCAGCCATTGTTCATATAATGAGAACAGTTTGTGCGACGTCAGTGTGACCTGGCAGCCAAGGCGAGTGGACTGGCGTGCACACGTGTGAACAGTGAGGACCTCACTGTACTGGTCGGCGGGGGTGGCAGACACTGTTGACTGAGCATGTGCACTGCGTGGCCATCACATTCAGACTGACTGAGCAAATAGAACAACGAATCTGAATCAGATTTTGTGTTCAGCTTGAACATTCCTCCGCAGAAACTATTTGGATGAGTCAGAAGGATGCAGCTATGGGCAGCTGGTGATTGGCAGCTTCATCAGACAATGCACCCACTCATGCATCGTGTCTTGTGCAGAGATTTTTGGCAAAACATCAAATCACCCAGGTGACTCAGCCTCCCTACAACCCAGATTTGGCACCCTGGGACTTCTGGCTTTTCCCAAAACTAAAGTCACCTTTGAAAGGGAAGAGAGTTCAGACCCTCAGTGAGATTCACGAGATACAATGGTGACTGGGAGAATGGTGTGAGGTCCCTAGGTGCCTACTTTGAAGGGGACTGAGGCGTCATTGTCCCGTGTACAATATTTCCTGTATCTTACATCTTCTTCAATAAATGTCTCTGGTTTTCGTATTTCATTCCTGCATCCCTTCTGGACCAACTATATATACATATATATGCCCTCTATGGGTGAGACTCACAGCCTGGGACCCCTGCCGTAGGACAGACACCAGGGGACAAGCGTCCCTCAAAGGCCCACTCCCAGGGCACATGCTTCCATCCCCCGCCCTCCGAGGCATCCCCACAGGAAGCCCGATACTTCCCGGCAGAAAGAAGGCCTACCCTGCAGCTCTAGGCTGGAGGCAGGGGTCACAGCACAGCCAATAGCCCCACACCACGCTCCCCGGGCTCTCTGCAGGGGCAGCAGCCCCTGGCCCCCACTGCCCCCAAGGACCACGAGAGCCACCACGAGAAAGGCAGGGGACAGTGGAGAGCAGCTCCCAAGGACAGGGGGCAGGCAGGGCGAGCCCATCTGCCCCAGGGCCCCAAATCATGCTGTGTCAGCTGAACTGGAGCTCGAAGCTCTGGAGACCTCACAGGACCCAGCAGGGAAGGACGTCTGGGGAGGGGCTGTCCTTGGTGGCCCCCGCCCCAGGAGGGTCCTGAGTTCTGGTCACTCTGAGGGCCAGCTCTGGCCTCTCCTGGGCACAGCTGCGTCTCAGGCATCAGGGTTCCTCCCTGCCCCCGGGGCCTGGCGCTGGGTCAGCACAAAGCGGCAGGGAGAAAGGAAGACACTGGAGGACCGAGGCAGCAAAGCCAGGTGCACATGTGCACACGTGAGCAGGGGCTCCGACATCTCCCCGGTTCCCTCGCAGAGGCCAGCCGAGACCCTCAGTTCACCAGCCACCAGCCGCCACCCGCCATCCCCCGGAGGAGCAACACAGTGGCCTGCAGGGAAAGAACAGCCTGTGACACATCAGGGCCATTGCCCCAGTGTGACCACGAGCCCAGCTTGGAAAAGACGCTCCTCCCCAAGGACTTGGGCACCCTTCCCATCTGCTGGGCCCACACCCTGGTTGGAGCCACAAGTCTTTGTCTTCTGAAGCCACCTTGGACTTCCACGCTGGTCTCCCGAGTGACGACGATTTGGCAAGTTTTCCCCAAAAAATGCTTAGGTCAGCCCCAAGAGAGAATGTCCTTGAAAGTAGACAGGAAGACGCTGGAGGGAGACCAGCCGTTAAAACAGAAATGGAGAGGGGGTCCCATCCCACGGTCTCCCCCACTTAAGTTAATGAGAGGTGCTGGCCACACTCCACTCAGAGAAGACAAGACGGGACCCCACGGGACCCCAGCACATGGGGAGCCCAGCCTTCCCACACCACAGATGGGACCAAGGCCCAGAGAGGAGGGTCATGGCCCAAGGTCACACAGAGGTAAGCCACAGAGCACCCCCGGGCCTAGGCCCTCGGGATCCTGGTCCACGGAGCAGGCTGGTCTTACTCTGCCTCCCAGGGCTGTGGGGACAGAGCAGCCCACACGGTCCCCGAGGGCGCAGACTGGACTCCGCAGGGGCCCCTGCACGCCACTGTCCATCGCTGGCCGCCAGGCCGCCCGCCCGGCTCCAGGGACACGCCGCCTCCCTCCCTATCAAAGACACGAAAACACTTTGAACATTTTGCACTTTGAAGCTGCCGGGACTCTAATCCAGGCCTGCAGAACATCTCTGCGGAAAAATAGCCCCGATTTGTCATGGCACGTTTTGACACGTTTGTATAGCCCTTGATCCATCTCCAGGCTCACAATAGCTCCCCAGTCTCACTTTCGGTGAGAACATTCACAACACAGACAAGAAGAATGGGGGGCAAAGTGGGAAATTACTTTAAAAAGAAATAACTTTCACAAATAGGAAGATAAATTCCGTCCACAGAAAACGGTGGCGGGTGGCCGGCCACGTGACTGATCTCTAAGCCAGCAGCTCTAAGGGTGCCTGGCAGCCCTCACCACCCCCGCCAGAGAGAGGGGAGAGGCAGGGGCAGGTGATGGGGTTTGGGGCCCTCGGTTTGCAGGTCACTGGTTTTCATTGGGCCCAAACACCCTGTCACTGAGAGCTGCTGTGTCTGGCCGCTGGGAAGGAGGGGGCAGGCCCGGAGCATCGACGGAAGGTGGGGACCACGGAGCTGGTCTCAGTAGCCGCTGCAGGAAGCCCAGGCGCAGGGAGACAGGTGCCAGGGTGCCTGGCTGGAGCTGGATGGCGGTCTGTGGCCTGGAGGCTGAGAACTAGTCCCGGTCCCTCTCTCGGTTAGCTCTCTGGTGCTTCTGCTCCAAATAGGTGAAGTCCGGAGTGGCCGGGGCCCCTCCCCTCCCAGAACCTTAGCACCTGTAGTGTCTGGCCTCTGCCCCACTTCTCGGGGCTCAGACAGCACCCCTGTCTGGCCCGGAGCAGAGAAAGAGCCATGTCACACCCAGGGGGGACCCAGCTCCAAAGTCATGCTGCCACCTGCCCAGGATCCAGCCACCGTTCACTCAGTTCAAAGGACATGTTTCAACACACAGTAGGTGTGATTCCGCCTTAAAAAGAAGCAGATGCTACAGTGCAGATGCGCCTTGAAGACATCACGCTAAGTGCAGCGAGCCAGGCTCCAAAGGGCAGAGTGGGCTGGTCCCATCACAGAGGTTCTCAGAGGTGGCATATCCAGAGACAGGAAGGGATGGCACTGCCCAGGGCTGGGGGAGGCAGCAGGGACTGAGTGGTGAATGCGGCAGAGTGCAGCTGGGGAAGATGGAAAGGTTCCCTCCCAAACGGATGCTTGCACAATCGTGTGAATGCATGTAATGCCATTCTTATGCCAGAAATGGTTGAAATGGTAAACGTTACGTGGTGTGTATTTTACCGCCATCTTAGCCCCTTGCAGCTGCTGGAACAAAACGCCGCCGACCAAGGAGCCATAGACAACGGAGACTTATTTCTCACAGTTCCGGAGGCTGGAAGTGCCAGGTCAGGGTGCCTGTGGGGTCCGGTTCTGGTGGGACCCCCTTCCGGGCTGCGCACTGCCAAGCTCTCCTGAGGCGGGAGGGGCCGGGAGCTCCATGGGGTCCCTCGCTCAGGGACAGAGATCACATTTGTAAGAACTCTGCCCTCGGGGCCTCTCAGACGCCTGGTCCCTCAACTCCTCACCCTGGGGGAGGGAGGACTTCCACACAGGAATCTGGGGGAACACCAACACTCGGGCCACAGCGACCACACACCTGTGCACACGCACACACATGTGTGCACACACAGAGAGGTATTTCAGAGCCCAGACGTGGTGCCTTCATGTCCTTCTAGCTCTGCAATACTTTCAGTCTGGTCACACTTCATTAAACAGCCATTTTTTTCTTTGTTTTTTTTTTAATTTTTTATATTGATTTGAGAGAGAGAGAGGCAGAAGGTGCGGGGGGACAGAAAAAAGACACAGATTTGTTCCACTTATTTATGCATTTGTTACGATTCTCGTACATGCCCTGACCAGGGATCCGACCCGCAACCCTGGCGCATCCGCGGCAATGCTGTAACCAACTGAGCTCCCCTCCAGGGCTGCACAATCGTTTGTTAAAGACCCCGGATGTGCCTGGTGCCGTGCTGGGCGCTGGAGCTGGAGCTGAAACGTGATTTCTGCCCGGAGAGAAGTTGAAGCTCAGGGGGTGGAAGGGCCCAAAGACACCCCCGCCCCCGCCGGGGCTCTGTGCCAGGCGCCCGGGGTGGGACAGGCCAGAGTGTGCAGGAGGGCAGCTGTGGGGCGGGGGGTGCAAAGGGGAAACCAGGAGCGTCCTCCGCCCGCCAGAGGCTCAGAGGGCCCGCTGCTGACAAAAAGCCGTGGGCATTTCCTCGCCATTCATCTGGAAACCTGGGGTGCTCGGAGAAGGTGGAGGTGCGGCGAAGCTCACCCTCCTCCACCCACAGGTGCCCCGTCTTTGCTCAGATCTGCGTGGGAGCGGAGCGGGCCTGCGCTCTCGGAAGCGAAGGGTGTGGCGTTTGCCCACCGCCCCCATCCCCCCTCTGACTGTCCCTCATGCACCCTCACGGGCACCAGCAAAGGAGACGGAGGAGCCCCCCCAGTCTGCCCCCGACGACCAGGACACGCACCCAAGCCTCACTTCCAGCGACATCCATCTCGGCTACATTGTGTCCAGACACCGATCATTTGAGGCTTTGTCATTTCCGCACCGAGGCCTATTTTTCCCTTCTGGCAACTTGTCGAAAGCACATTTTGTTCAGCCGCAATTTCGTTGAGAAGTCCTCGGTCTGGTGGCCACTGGAGTGCTTAATGGAGTTACTCCCGTTGTATCTGACCGCTGACCGTTCAGTCTGCAAAGGATCCGCTCTGTGGGACCGGCTGCACCTCAGGTGACCACGCCAGGTACACACTGGCACGTGTCCAAACCTGCAGGTAGCGCCCTCTGGTGGGGACAGCCCGCATCATCACCTCCCAGGGGAAGGCGACCAGGCCAGAGGTGAGGCGGTTCCCCACCAGCTGCCTGGCTCAGGAGGGAGTGTTCTCGTCTAAGAACCGCCCTCAGAAGAGCTGCGTCTTTGCAAGAAGAGCGTCATGATGGGCATGGCCCAAGCAGGCCCGCCGACACCGACCCCTGGGCAGCTGCAGCCGCCATCTCAGACGGCCCGTCACCCCACTGCACTGTGGGTCTGAGGACCCTGCAGGGTCTCAGGCAGACGCAGGTCCCCCAGGGGGTGTCCGGACCTTGGAGTGTTGGCCAGTTGACCAGGAAGCACTCTCCAAGCCTCAGCACCGGGCTTGGACAGTCAGCCGTGGCTGGGGACCTGGCATACGCTGTCCCATGGATACCGTTGCCCACAAAGCAGAGATCACCGTCCCCGCCCGGCAGCGCACCCCGTCCACAAGGGTCGGCCTGGCAGCCCGCTGGCTCCCGATGGTCCCGCCACCAAGTGCGGCTCATCAGACCAGAAGCCCAGTCCTGCCCGACACCTTCTTCTCAGGGAACACCGAGCTGCAGCTGAGAGGGGGTGCCTGTCTGAGCAGGCAGCGTGTAACCCGTAGGTGCAGGAGTGACCATGGGGGTGGTGGAGACACCCAGGTCACAGCCCCAGGAATGAGTGAAGAGGGACAGAGGAAACAGAAGCAAGAAAGAGAAATGGCGGCCGCCCAGCCGGTGCCTGGCTCCCAAGGCACACAGGCACGGCCCCTCTGGCTCCCGGGTGAGGAGGGCAGGTTGTCGAGCGGTGCTTGTACCATCCCGGTAGGGGCTGGGCGAGCCCGGAGCTCAGCTCCCACAGGCAGAGCGCCTGCTTCCTGTGCTTTCGAACACATTTTCGCTGTGTCTTGGGTTTCGGCGGCCTTCGTGGAGGAGCGTCTTATCTAAGACATCTGTGTGGCCAGTTCTGTCGGCCAACCGAGAGGCAGCCAGAACCTGAACTCGTGAGGTGCAGCGCGTCTCCCGGAACCCACGGGAGTGGGTGTCTGGTCTTCGGCTCCTCCGAGTGCATCCAACGTCTTTGGAGTCTCAAGGCCACGTGTGCAGGGAGGGGGGCTGGGCAGCGCCGAGGGCCGAGCCGGGGTCCCAGACGGAGCCCCCGGCTCCCGGAATGAGACCTACCAACTGCAGCAGAGCAGGGAGAAGAGACTGTCTGGAACCTGAGCTAGGAATGATACCCCAAATAAATAAATTAATTAAATAAACAAATCGATCCTAAACTGACTGAAGCTGCTTCTCCCTTCTCAACTGAGCGTCCTGACTTACGTCCCTGCATCATTTCCTGTTGCTGCTGAACGAACTATACAGACTTAGCGGCTTCAAATAGCAGCTGTTTCTTATCTCACAGTGCCTCTGGGTCAGGAATCTGGGCACAGTGAGCCAGATCCTCCACTCAAGGACCAACGGTTGGGTGGATGGTGGACGGGTGGACTGGTGGACTGGTGGATTGGTGGGTGGTCGGGTGGATGGGTGAGTGGCGAACACAGGGGAGTGGAGGGTGGCTGGGTGGGCCGTTCCTCACTCATCCACACTCTCCCTCAGTGAGTATTTCTAAGTGTCCGCTGGAGACTACATTCTAATGCCACCAAAGGGAGTTACGTGGATTTGGTTGGCCCCCACCCGGGACAGCCTTGCTCCGCCCCCAGGCTCCAGGGACCTGTCCCTGCAGCAGTGCTGGTGATCCGTGAGTGCTCCGAGTCACCCCGGCAAACTCCACTCTCCGCTCCCCGCTCCCCGCAGCACTCTGTGCAGACCATGGTGTGGGCCCGCAGGCGCCCCCTAATGGATGTCCACCATAAGTGGGGTCGTCCTCTAAAGCAACCTGATCAACTCTCTGTGGAAAAGGACACGTATTTTTTTTATTTCCAATTTGTCACGAATGAGTGCTTTTGTAAAATACAGTAAAAATGAAAGATGAAAAGAAGTGAAATGAGAAAAGATACAAAATACATGCCCACATTTTTTATTAGATTCGACTGACATAAAATTACCCTGAAAATTGCCACAAAGCTCCCCCTCGATCTCTGCACTGAACCAGACCAGCTCTGGCTGGAAGACCGCCCGTGGAGCCGCAGCATGAGGCGGCACCACGGACCGTGGATATTTCTGAGTCTGAGGCCCCCCAGCCAGCAGGCGCAGCCCCACGTGCGGCCTGGGTGCCGGGAGCCCCACCTAAGCAGCCCCCACCTGACTCTGGTGCCGGCCCCATCCCTTCCAGTTGTCTGGGGCCAGAGTCCAGTCTGGCCAAGGAGAGAGCCACACCTGCCTTTAGGAAGAAGTTGTTCTACGTGGGGTATGCGGCAAAGGATTGACCGTTGAGTCTACAGGCGTCAAGTGGTGTGCGTGAGCGGGGCAGCACAAGAGGGGACAATGTCAGGGCGCTGGTCAGAAGGGTCCCGTTGAAGCGGTCACAAGTACCTGCAGGATGGGCAGGAGGGACCTGTGGCCACACCGGAACAGCAGTGTCCCCAGCAGTGGGAACAACAGCTGCAATGGCCCTGGGGCAGCAGCCTGAGAAGGATGGTCCAGGGACACCTCTTCCAGGAAGGGGAGGGAGGGAGGGAGGGAGGGAGGGAGGGAGGGAGACTGGGGGGCGAGGGTGAGTGTGGCCAGTTCACTATGGCTGGAAGCCTCTGGCCTGGAATCCCAGAGCAAAAAGCAACCACACCTTGCTCTTTGGTCCCAGGTGGGCCTGGCATGTGGTTTGGGCTGGCAACCTCTCTCTGAGGCAACACATTTCAGAAGAAACCACTGACCTCTCTGAGCCTCACAGCCTTTCCCGTAAAAGGGTAGGATACATGCACATACACACCCAAGGATGTTGCAAAAATTTAATGAGAAGCCACAAAATTATCTGACGTGGAGGCTGGCACATCTGATGGAATGATTCAGCAAACATCAAAAAGGAGGAAAACTGCAAACTCGGAAGGAGACACACCGCAGGCCTAGTCAGTCGCTTCCACTTCAGCGAGAAGTAGCCTCAGCGTCACTCCGAGGGCCCCCCCACGGGAACTGGAGCTCTGGCGGGGTGGCAGCATCAAGGCAGACCAGGCTGGGCTGCACCCCTGTCGGAACAAGCTGTCCCCCCGGAGTGAGAAGGATCCCAGGGCCAGCCCATCCACCCGCCCTGGCAGGAGGCTGCCGGGGGCTTCAGTGCTGGAGACGGAGACTCGCTCTCAGAGCGAGGGGAGGGCAGGTGGGCCTCGGCCCACCTCTGAACCTGGTGTGAAAGCCCACCACCCCACAGCTCCTCTCCTCCCAGAGTCGGTCTCTCAAATGCGCCTGTGCCCGTTCCTGGCACCTTCTCTAGGCGGAGCCCGTGGGCACCTTTTGCAGCCCTAATAAATTATCGCTGCTGCCGGGGGAGGGGGGGCAGGGCTGGGGGGAGCAGCAGGAGACTCTTCAGAGCAACTGGTGTGTGATGCCTCTGGCCAGCTGTCCAGTGATTTCTTCATGCAGCCTTCTACACGGACACTCATGTAAACTCACACTCACACGCACACACACAGGTACACATGCATTCACACACATGCATGAATGCACGTGGGTGCACACACGTGCAGGTGTGCATAGGATCGTGCATCTGCACATGCGTTTGTGCTCATCTATGTGTGTGTGCATGCTAGCACGTGTGGGGGGCACACGTGCACATGCATGTCACAGCTCAGAGGCACTCACTCACACACACACACAGATGTGGTTTGGAAGAATAAGCCAGTGTTGGCTGAGCTTCCACCTCACAGGGGCACCTGGGCCACTGCCCTCAGAGCAAGAGAGGACATGGGGATCGGGGTACCCCTCAGCCAGGGCCTGCTGGTTGGAAACCCATTCCAGGCCTGGATTTGAAAAGGCTGGAAGACATCCCCACGTCCAGCTCCCTGCCCTGGGAAGAAGGGCTGACCAGCGTGTCTGCACAACCTGCCCACCCCACGAGGAGAGGACCTGGGTCTCACCCCGCCGCACTCCAGCCTGGAAACAGCAAACACGGGCGGCTGGGAAGGTGAAACGACCTGTCCCCGCTCCATGGACGTGGATCTTTCGGGAGCGACCCCTCCCTCCATGAAAATCCTGCCCTGAGGCCACCCCCACCCAGCCTGGAAGTGTGGTCGAATCTGAGAAGCCAAAGCAGACAGTCCCACCAGGTCCTGGCGTGGAGGCAGGAGCAAGGTGAGCCGGGGGTGTGGGGAGGGTGCTGGCCGCGCCATGGGAGGGCCCGACAGCCAGCTGGAAGGCATGCCATGGCCAAATCCGGGACAGTCTGAGCAGAAAAATGAACAATGATAACAATGGGTTAGAGCCCATAAAAAATAGAATAGAAACCCGTGATTCCATACCCATACACATCGATGAGCAAATAAATCTACTGCATAAAAATGTATAGATGGCATAAACAAACTGAATAAATATTAATGTGATAATATCGATCAATGAATGAGTGAGGAGAGAGAGCACTTCAGGGGGGAAACTCCCGTGAACAGATGCAGAGGGGTGCTGCGCCCGGAGAGTCACCAGCTCCCCCTCGCACGGGTGGGGTTTTCGGCCCCAACACCAAGGACCCCGCACAGCCCCGGGAGCCTGTCGGCCCAGAGTGCAGCGCCCAAGTCCACACACACCGCAAACACAGAAAACTCGGGTTATGGGGCATCACTGTATAACTGGCTTGTCGTCTTCTAAAAGGTCAAGGTCAAAAATCCCAGAGGAAGGCCGGGGAGGTGTCCAGGCTGAAGGTGACAGAACGCACGGTGCGACCCTGGAGCAGACCCTGGAAAAGGGAAAGACGAACAGGCGTAAAGGACACCGCGGGGACAGCGGAGGGAATTGGAACCTGTCGACCGAGAGGGAAAATGACAACGCCATTCGGCAAAGCGTGAACGGGGGTCGGATGGGGGTCGAGACGACCAGAAGTCCTCGTCCTGTTCTCACAGCGTCGGTGTAACTTGGGAATTAAGTCCAAAGTGAAAGTTGCAGGAAACGTCACTCTGTCCACTCGCCGGAGGCACGCCGTGCTCGGCCAGCTCCACGCGGGTCGTCCGGCTCACCAGTTTCCTGGGAGGAGTCACAGAATTCGGAAAAGGCATGGTCATGGTCTGCTACAGTGAAGGCTTAGAGACTCGAGCCATCAAAGAGACCAGGCTGATAGGGACACGCAGACAGATGTCCCTATAATGAGTGACACTCGGACAAAGTGCCACCAACCAGGGAAGCTCAGCCAAGCCTCGGCATCCAGAGTTTGCCCTGGGAAGGGCGTGCAGTCATGGCTGACTACCTGGGGGACTGACCTTATGCCTCCAGCTCCTGCAGAGGTCAAGTTCATTGTGGCCCAAGGTGACCCAAGGCCCCGAGGGAACAAACGCACTCCTGTAAGGCAGGACAGCCCAGCACCTCAGGGGTGACCCCCTGCAGCCAGGCAAGGGCCGGACCTTTCCTCTGAACAGTCAGGGTTTGGGCAGCTGGTCTTCTCCGCACACATGTGTTTGCAGCTACAGACAGATGACAATTGGAGTGCATCGGGAGAAAAGGGGTGGGAAGCAGGAAGGGGCATTTGCAAAAGGCACGTTACATGGGAGAGGGGAGTGGGCCATAGGCACGGTGAGGCCACTGGGGACCGTCCAGGAGAAGCAAGGTCAGGGGAGAGCTCAGACAGCCACGCAAAATCTAAGCCCACGCTCGCCTTCCACCTGTCCGTCAAATAACTACGGAACTGGGGCCATGCCAACTCCAGGACAACAGAGGCGGGCAGGCCAGCTGTCTGCCTTCCTGCAGCTGCAGTCTGAGGGAGGGACCGGCAGTCCCTGCATGAGCCAATGACAGAACAGTACTGCAGCGGCCCTCCGGTCTCTGCCCTACAGCCCGAGGCCACGCCCCAGCCTCGAAGTCTCCTAGTCCTATCTCAGAGGGAAGGGAAGCCTCAGGGGCACCCCAGACACCTCTCCCACCCACATCACCACCACAGTCACCTCCTTCGTTTCCCCCAGGGCCAGACAGTGAGAATGGAGCCCATTTACACCACAAAACAGAATCCAGGGCACACCTGATAGCCGGTAGCCTCAGGGCTGGGAGGGGCACCTGGCTTGCTCTTCTGCGGAGCTCTGCACCCTCACTCCACTGTGGGCCCCCTGTGGGACCCCAAGGGTGGTGGCAGAACCTCTGCCTGCTGTAGGTGTTTGGAGCAGCCACACTGGGGTCCAGGGACTGTCACAGCAGCCTGGAACATCCTGGTCAGTCACAGCCCGGCCAGGGCCCCGTCCCTCCTACGCAGCCTCGGTGAGTGGGCATCCTCATGGGATTTTCTTCTCCTCACCCTGCGGGATCGAAGGGGACGCCCCGGCCAGGGTTCCTCTGATCTTCGCATCTAAGGCCTGGCACCCACAGGCTCTCAGTGAGGCTAGCAGACCGATGGGAAGGCTCCCAGAGAGTGTTCACCATGCTGGTCAGTGAAGCCCTGTGAGTTCATTCTGCCATTGCTAGGGCTCCTCTTCCCAGCCAGGCAGCTGGAGCCCAGCGCCCCGTTACCGGTGGTCCTGGCCACGTCCCTCACCCTTGACGCCCCTCCAGAGTAGGTGGACGGCGCCTTCCACCAATTGTTTGCAGGTCCACTGTTCCCCGGACCGTGAGGCTCTGGCGTCCCGGCTGCCCCACTCACAGGGGTTAGCTTCGCCCACACCGGAGCACCAAGGCCCCGCCAGGCATCCAGACGACACAGAGGAGCACTAGGAAACCGCCCCTCCCAGCAGCGGAACCGCACGCTCGGGCATCCCCAGGAGCAGACGGGGTGGGGGCTGGGCAGAGCACTGAGTCCTTGCGGAGCGAGCCGTCCTGCTAAGTGACTCACGGGGCAGATTCGGCTTTCTCTGGACCTGAAAGATGAAGTAATTGCTGAACCAGAACTCGCAGCAGGACACGTTTTATGGAACCTAATTAAAGCTGGAGGAGGGGCGTGTTGTCAGAACTGTGGGAAGGAACGCACGCCAGGGGCCCCAGTGAGCCCAGCGGAGCAGAGCAGCAAGAAGGAGGCGGGCGGGGACTGGAGGCGTCCCAGCCACACCGAGGGCTCCCAGGCCCGGGCGGGGGCCGGGCTGCGCCAGGCCCCAACGTGCAGCCAGGCTCCAGAACAACACCGGGCTTGCAAGTGTCCCCTCCCGTGCCCCACTGAATGCAGGTCACTTGTGCATACACACACATGCGGATATCATGGGCCCATGTGCACTCACACACACAATATATGAGTGTAGGCATGCACATGAGTGCACATGCATGTGTGTGCTCTCGCATGGTATACATATATGTTGGTGGACACGCACGTGTGTGTGCACATACACACATGCATGCACACACACTGGTCCTCTCTCCTTCACTCCGTCCGTCACAGGGAATAGAGCCTTCTGTCCTCATGATGCACCATCCAGGTCCCTTGGGTGTCCTGACCATCAGAAGCAGAAAGACAACATGAACGGAAGGCCGTTTGTTCTTCCGAGTGGTGTTTACACCAGCAGATGCAGAGAGAGGCTGGAACAAAGCAAATGCCCCCTCCACGCCCAGCCGGACAGAAATAGCAGGTCTCAGCCAGGTTTTCCAGCCACTCAAACAGGAGGCAAGGACTAACGCACTCCATGTTGCCTGGGAGGCACCCGCCTGGGCAGCCACAAGAGGGAGGGGGAGGCGCGGGGAGGGGGAAGCAAGGCAGGGGGTGCACCATGGACTGCCGGCTGCCTCCCCACTCTCGGTGCACACCCTCATGTCCCCTGTCAGGCATCAGCCTGGCAAGTGTGCTTCCCCAGCAGGCTCCCAGGAGGAAGCCTGCCCTGATGACTCAGTGGGGAGGGGGAGGGAGGAGGAACGACCTGCCCAGGTTGTCCGGGTTCCCATCCGTCAAAGGCAGCGCCCAGGGCTCTGGTCTCCCGCATGGTGCTCAGAATGTTGGTTTCCACACCGAGAAGCGGTGGAAAGAACCAGAGACCCCTGGTTCGTGCCAGGCTGGCCTCACCAGTGGCAGGCTGGTCCTCGAGGGCACGTGCCATCCAGGGCTGGTTAGCATCGCTGAGGGATCCACGATCTGTGTCTGACACAGTCAACCCCATGCCTGCAGGAGCCGGAGCATGCGCTGCAGGCCTCCAGGCTTTCCACTCCCCCCCTCCACCACGGTGGCCCACGCCCTCAGTGGTGCCCCCACCTGGTTGGCAAGTCAAGCCCGTGGGTGCAAAGTCAGCTAGGACACACAAAAGAACCCAGAATCCCACCTCTCCCTTCAAGAGAAAAGTTTTGTGTCCTCCCGTCAGGAAAACGAGGTCCGAGAAGACTGGGAAACGAAGTCGAAGGAAGGAGAAGTGCAGCCCGGGGAGAAGGGGCAGGACAGCGGTATGGCCAGCAGAGTCAGCCCACACAATCCCCCGTGCCAAGTCTGCTGGGGTGCAGGCAGCATGCGCTGAGGAGGCCGAGGGGACCCGCAGTCCTTCGAGAGCTCTACACGGAGCAGAAAGACCCCAACTCCCAGCTGTGGTCCTCCAGCGGAGAGCGGCACCCTGCTGCCTCAGCCCACGCGGATGCCGCCCATCCATCCCAAAACAAGAAGCAGAGCTGAGGCAGTGCCTGGGTAGAGAGGGTCCGGTGTCTCCAGAGAGACCCGAGGATGTCAGTGTGAAGTTCTCCCGCCCCTCCCCCCCACTGCAACGCCACCCCAGCCCAGGAAAGCACTTCCCCTGCGATCGGCAGGTTCTGCGCCAAGCAATCAGGCACAATGACAGCTCTCCCGGGAAAGCGGGAGAAACATCAGCTAAGCAAGGACACCATTGGGCTAGTTTTCCCCAGAACCCCAAAAGCATTTGGATTCACATTATGTTTGGGGGTATGACTTCACCCAGCTCTTTTACACACACCCCCTTTGGGTTTCGTTGGCAGCCACTGGCAGCATAGTGGAGTGGAGAGGGCCCAGAGCCAGGTGCCAGGCCTGCCACCCCACACCCCTCTGTAGCTGTGTGGTGGGGACAGTCCTTTGAAATTCCCGACCTGCAAATGGGGATCCCCACGGCAGCTCAGGCCCCTAGGGTCAGAGGTACGGGACATTTGTCAAGGGAGCAGCCCAGCGTCCTAAAGCCTCTCCCGTGGTGGATGCTGAGACCCCTGGGGGCAGAGGGAGGGAGGCAGCTGGGGGCCTCAGTGTCAAGAGAAGGGGTGACCAGGCCTGAGAGTTATGCCTTGAACCTTCTTCCTCCTCCTCATTCTGCAGCCCAGAGGGACCCCCTGAACCCATCATCTCTCTTGCTGCGGTCTGGGGGCATGTCCAGTGGGGGGAACAGGGCAGAACTGTGACCTCCCCTTTTCCTGGGGGGGCTGGGGTCCCAAACTGCTCTCCCTGGGAGTGCCACGCAGTGTGGGGGGCTGCTCCACACCAACAAAGGTGGGCTCGGCCGGCAGAGCTCAAAGAACGAGCAGCTCCTGGGGAAAGAGCCGCAAACCGTTCAATTGTCAGACCCACCGCAGGGCCAGCCAGGGTCCAGGTGGCAGATGCCACGGCCAGCGCAGGTGAGTGAGGTGTGTGTGGCAGGCAGCCAGCCTCCCTAGGAGAACGGCCCTCGGGTAGCAGACTCCGGCTCCCCGGAGCAGCGCGTCAGGCCCAGAGAGGTGCGGTGGGCACGGGCCTGGAGAGTCAGCCCATGGGCTTCCGTTTCCTAACACTGCCTCTAATGGGCACCCGGCTTGGGGGGAATGGTGTCCCCGGGCTCCCCCACTGGATCCAGGTCCCCCAGGCCTACCTGAGACTCCACCATAGGGCCACAGCACCACTTTCCCCCAAAAGCTCAGCTTCCATCTGTGCTGTGGTTAGCAGGGGACAACATGACGGAATACCAGGATTGGGACCAAGTTGGGGCTGCTCACTGAGGCAGCCCCTTCACAAAACGGGATCCCAGACACCTGTCACCAGCCACCTGCTCCCTGACTTTGGCAGCCACCTCTGCCGACGGTGCAGTCACCTTCGAGGAAACCTCCATTAGAAATGAGGCTGTCTAAAGCGCTGAGAAATGTAGGGCTGTAAGAGCGCCTGCCCCCTCCCACCATCTCCAGAGTGGGTGGAAAACCACACCCTTGTGAGGCCCGCCATGGCTGTCCTTCCTGACCCCTCCAGCCAGGAACCCTAACCTTGGAGAGGTCCCGCCCACTCCCACAGGACTAAGCAATGGACCTAAGTCCCCGAGCAGTGCTGCAACCAAACACCTTTCCCGGAGGGACATGCTGGTCTCCTGCACACCTGAGGGTGTGCAAGTTCACACTGAAATCAAGTCTCTAGAAGTAATGACAGCCTGTGCTGGACAGAAGACTTAACGAGACGAGACTGTGCTAAAGGGAAGAAGTTTGATGCAGCCAGGGGACTCCCGTGCCTGCGGAGAGGCTGGTGGTGATGATGGGCTGCAGAGGGGCCCCCAGCCCATTCAGTAAGGTCCACCCCTAGCCACACCCAGGATTTCTTAAAAGTCCCACCCCACCCAGGGGAAGAAGGGACAAAAAAACATTTCTCTCTCTGCCCTTTCGCCAGGCAAACCTTGGCTGGCACCAGGGGACCCAGCTGACCTGCCATTGATGAGCCGCCTCTCTCCAGGCTCAGCCTGCTGCTGCTCTTCCGCAAGACAGCTGGGACCCCAGCTGCATCCCTGACGTGTAGGAAGGTCAACCCCGGGGCTCTTCCTATCCACAGCTGGGTCCTCATGCCAGGAGATGCAGGGCAGTGCCCTCAGGGAGATGAGACCACAGCCACGGCCTGCCCCTGGGGCCCTCTCACGGCCTCACCCAGGATGTGGAAGGAGAGGAAAGGGGGCGTGGGGAGGGGTGGTCACTAACCATCTGCTCCCTGCAGGACAGCAACACGGAGTGGCCCTTACTGTTCAGACTCTGGGTTTCAACCCTGCCTCAGTCACTTACATGCTGTGTGACCTTGGGTAAGTTACCTACCCTCTCTGTGCCCTAGTTTCCTCATCTATGAGTTGAAAGTGATTATGATAATAATACCTATTTCACGGTGTTGTTGTTGGGATGAGTTAATATTTGTAGAGTTAGAAAAAGTGAACTCTTGATGAACTTCCGCTTCCCTATCTATAAAATCATAGAATTGTCCTCAGAAACAAGTGAAATGAGGTATGGGGGTTGTTGAGCACAATCCTTGGAACACAGTCCACAATAAAAAGTAGCTACAACCTATCATCATCACCACCACCACCATCACCATCACCATCAGAGTAGTCATCTCATTATTCACATACAGTGGGGACAGGGTTGTCTGTTTCACGGACCTCACAGGGCTGGAGGGATGGCAACTAAAATTAAATAATGCCCCACAAATGCAGTGTTTTTATTGTTTCTAACCCTTGAAAAAGCTAAGCTGTGCTTCTTTCCACCCCTGTTCAAACCCATCTTCTCCAACACAGATTCCTAAACCCTGTAGCACTGTTATTCTCCACGCAGTTCTCAGCTCTACCACCCAGAAGTCTCACATCTTCCTCCATTCGGGGGTCACTGTCTCTCTGCCTTTTTGGGCCAGGGGCTCCTGTGTTCCCCAGGATTCTGGCACACTTCCCGGGACCCCACTGAGCCAGAGCCGAGCCCCACCAGGAGAAAACACTCATTGTGCCGACTGAGCCTCTGACCTCATAGCACTCAGTCTTCCCCACCCCCGACCACCGTGAATCATGCACACACCACATTCCCTCAGCCACGGAGCCCAGGGATAATGAGAGCCATAACCTAAAACCTCCCCTCCAAGAACATCTTAACATTTCCTCTTCCCTCTGGCCTGCCACCACTGAACACCACCCAGGTCGCAGACCCCTCTGCAGTAAACAACTCTTATCAGTGACATGCATTTAGACATCAGCTGCCATCACATGATACTCCTGAAAATGTCGAGTCCATCAGGTTAGACGTGAACCATTTTAGAGGAGCTGAGCAAGCCTATTCAGAAGCCTCCATTCTCTGCTGGAGCTTCTGGTGAGCAGAGATTGTTTCCCTCCTCAGAGAGACATCAGTGCTTATCAAACCCAGATGCTTAACAGCTGAGCCTGCCCAAACCCAGCAAGCACTTTGTCAGAGCAAAACAGAAATGAGGAAAGTGGCAAGGGTCAGAGACTTCCAGGTTTCCATCAGAGCCTTGGGGTACAATATGATTAGTGTAGTTCACCAAAGAAGCCACTCCTTCTTTCCATCCATCCACCCATCCATTCATGCATCCTTCAATCCATCACCCATCCATGCATCCACACACCCAGCCAGCCACACATCCTTCCCCCTCCATCCATCCCTCCATCCATCCATCCTTCCATCCATCTATCATTCCACTCATTCATCATCTTTCCATTTCTTTCTTCACTTAGATTTTTTCCCCAAAGGTTTTGCATGCAGATTGGTCCTTGTAGGAGATTCACCTAAATGTAGGCATATCAACCCGCTTATGTACTTTAGAATTCAAACTACAAATGGTTCTAGGGGACAGTTTTAAACAGTGATAAAAATGCAAGACTAGACCCCATAGTTTCTTTTTTCAAAAAAAAAAGATACCTTTTTACATATCCCAACAACCACATAGTTGGGAATATTCCCACTTTGTTCCTATTTTACCCATTCCTTACGGGATTATTATAGTGTTTGGAAAAGCCTGGGGCAGATCATCAGCACATGCTAAGATATGCTCAGAAGCTGTATCCTGTTTCCAGCAGGGGGCCCTGCAGCCTGCCCCTCAATGGGGCCTCTTTGCTCCTCCACACATGACCTCCTCCACAGCATTTCGTTCCTTCAAATAAGACTACCTATCAGCATCAGTGTGGCTTCCCACCTGACCCTGGCATAGCGGCCCACTGAGCAATTCTAGGTGCTGAAGAGATTGAATAACACCAAATCACACTTTTCCTCCAGGAATACAGCAATAATTTAAGCAAATCAGGAATAGAGGTATCAGATGTTGTTGTGTATAGATTTTTATTAAATTCTGGGGCTAGGCAACCAAACTTTTGTTTATATTTTAACCCCAAAATCAACATAGGTGTATTCCAGGTTGCCTCTATGTTTGGCAGGTTGGATACCAACATATGCAGACCTTGGTGACACCCCATTTCATGTGTCACCTTGGAGAAAGAGAGATTAATTATAAGAGACCAGAACTACTGGACACAAGCCCCAAACTACCCTTATTTTGTGTGATCTACACCCTCTCACAAACTTGGAAAAATTAGTTGGACTAAATATTTTGACTACTTTCATCTCTCTTCCTGCAAGTTGGATGGACTTCAAGAGCCTTTCAGGATTGAGTTGATGTGATGCCTCTCTGTTTCACTATTGATTTTAGTTCTGGTGTAAAGCAAGAAGTTTATGTCCACATTTAGACTATAAATATGACCACACTGCCTAAATATTATACCTCACTGTCACAGACCGGCAATGAAAACATAAACATACTTTTAATCGACCTTCAGGCGCCTCAAGTAACTGTAACGTATGGACATGCCAGGACTGGAATCTCCTTTCAGCACCAATACAATATCCTCTAGCTGCGAAAACACTCTCAAAGCCATTTCTCTTCATTAAAAAGCAAACACATAAGGAATCGTCTCTCGACAAGAGTCGCCTCCACCTGTTCACTCCAAGAAGGCTGGAGAGATGCCAAACATTAATGTGCCCTACACAAAGCTCATGTGGGGTGGTCTTCGCCCACCTAGAAATCGTCTTTGGTCTCCAGTAACGATGCTTTTAACAAGTAAAGGGCTAGAGCGTTCAGCACCTTGGACAGAGCGCCAGTTTTTTTCCGGGGAAGACTACTCAGTACCATGGACAGAGCATCGGCCTCCGTGGGCGGGGGTCTGCAGTACCATGGACAGAGCATCGGGGTCGCCATCCACCGAGTTTTCTAAATGAGAAAATTTTAATGCTTTGGCTTTGCCGACCGTACAGTCTCTGCCAAAACTACTGACCTCTGTCTTACAGCCCAAAAGCAGCCAAAGACTATCCGTGAACTAACAGGCATGGCTATGTTCCAAAAAATGGAATTTACCAAAGAAGGCAGTTCAGGCCTGCGGGCTGTACTTGGCTCACCCCTACTTTAAGTCAGAGGTAAAGAGTGGAGAAATGGGTGGGGGTGTCAGAAAGGCAGAAATCTGGGGCATCTCTGATTGTGCAGCCAGGTCACAACTCGCCAGGAACTTTCCCGTAAGAAACCGGCGGTGCACATCCTGATACTCAGTGAGGACTTATCAATAAAGCTTTTTTTAGTTCACCCTGTGATGTGACCTCCTTCGGCTTTGCTTTCCAACCTTGACAATTAGAAGTAAGAAAGAAATGAGAGAATAAAGAAGATTCGAGACAGCAGTGAGCAGCCCTCTAAAGCTCATCCCTCTACCCCCTGCCCAGGCAGTCTTCCTGGGGCCAGAGAGAGTCCCGGGGGGGGGGGGGTCCTGGTCCCCCACTAGCATGGGGGGGCAGCTCTGAGGCCCACACACCTCAGAAGTGGCACAGGTCTAAACAGGGTTAGTAAGAGAAAGCGCTCTTTGGAAAATACAGCAAGGGCAAAATAAGGAAGCAGAAGGCAGAACTGAGCTGAAAAGCAGCTTTAAGAAGGCTCTATTTGATTGTAGATCTGAGTGCTTCTCTCATATTAAACACTTCAGCAGCTAATTGGCTTCAGCAATTTTTTAAAAAAGACTAGATCCAATTTCCACTCCCTTAAAATGCAATCTAGACAATTTATGAAAGGCGACCAAAAATACTGCAGAGATGAATAGGCCTTTTTTTTTTTTTTTGCCATAACCTTCCTTAAAAGCACTTGGAGAGGTAAAAATATTCTTAAATCAAAATGAATGCTGTACTTAATAAAATGAAAGTTGGCATAATTAATTTAGTGGCTCCTTTATTATAAAGGACAAATAAAGCGTTCTGTTTCTACCTGTTAGGTTTCTTCCTAAATGAATCCATTTAGAATGGGCAATTATGAAATGAAGACAGATCAGGCTGCTGAAGAGACGTTCAGACCCCACATTGAACCTCCTGCTACTAAGCAAATGCATATGACCTTAGCAGGTGACGCAGCCCTTGAGGAGGGCGAGGCTGAGGGAAATGGCTCAGAGGCATGAGGAGAGGCAGTTCCCAGAAGGGAGATAAGGGCTGTGATGGAAAACCTATAAACAGGAGAGACAGAGGCAGTGAGAGAGACGGTGAGTGGGGAGGACCCACCCCCCCAGGAACCCCCCCACACACAGGGTTTCTCCTGTCATGACAATGAACATGTAGGCACACAGAGACACGGACACACATGCAGACACATCTCGCACATGCACACAGGCACACACAGAGGCACGTCCAACCCGCACTGAGGCACAAATGCGTAGGCATAGAAAAGGCCAAAACACAGACTTCTAAATACACTTGCATGCATTCTCACATGCAAATGCAGTGCACATAGGGCCCTGGGCTGCAGACAAATTTGTTTCTAGGCCGAGGTCTAGCGGCAGGGATGTCTCTGAAGGTGACCAGGAAACCTTGGCATAAAGAAGCAGCAACCCTCTCCACATCTGGCCAAGCACCATGTTCTGAAGACGAGGACTTGTTCCTGTGTTCCCAGCACTCGAGTGGGTGCTTCCGCATGTTGCAGAGGCACTAACAGTCCAGCGTTTCAGCCTGGAACATAACAGCAGAAACCAGAGGCTCCTGGCCCACGACTCTTTCCCATCCCTTCCACGCAGAGTGGTCGGGGCGCCCTTCGGAGCTGACTGCCCCTCCCTGACTCAGACCCCTCCACCGGGTCCACAGCCCCTTTGTGTGGGCATCGGCTTCATGCCCTCATTGTGCAGACGCAGGCAAAGGAAGGGGCCAGCGGCGTCACCTGCCCGCCTTGGAGTCTCAGCGTCGCCCTCCCAGCACTGCAACCTCAGGATCAGGACCCTGGCTCTCTTGTCCTTGTCCCCCCATTTGCGACATGGGAAGGTGCGGTTTAGATGAGCTGAACCATGTGAAGCTCTTAGGGGCCTCCCTGCCCACCCCGCCGGCCCCACCTTCCACAGACCCAGAATCCAGGCTCCTCCCCACGTCCAGTCCATCATCCCTGATTCCTGCCATGAGTCATTTGCTCATCCGCCAGAGCGATGTTTTACAATGTCTGTCAGGTCCCCCACAATAAAGCGAACATCCCCAACCAGCCCCACAGGCCCACGTGCTCTGCCTGCCATCCCCCTGCTCCCACTCCGGCCTCTTCCTTCTGTTCCCTGGACACAGCGATGCCCACCTGGGTCTGTCGCACCAGCTGTTCCCTGCACCTGGCCATTCCTCTTTCCCAGATACCGGCAACCGATCCCTTCCTCCCTTCCAAGTTCTCACTCCCATGCCATCTTCTCCCGGAGCCCAAGCTTGGCCCCCCTGCCCCACTCCTGCCCTGGCACTCGTACTCCTAGACTTTCCTCTTAGTCCTTAGCGATACTGCCTTTGAATCGAGCATGTCACCCCCTTGTCATTTTGTTCACCAGTGTATCCCAGCCCTTAGAGCCATGCCTGTCATGTGGCAGCGCCCACTGGACACTGGTTGACCAGATGAATGAACGGGCCATGGATCCAACACCTGCTCTGCACTGTTCTAGGCATGAGAGACGAAAGTAGTGGGAAGAAAAGGGAAAAGCCCAGCACCTCCCCCATGAGACTCTCCTTCTCCCTTTTCACAGTGGCTCTGTCAGGCAAGACACTCTGATTTTCCCCCACTGCAGGGGCCTGCCCAAGGGACCAAGTAAGTGGTGGAGCAAGAACGCTGACTCCAGGTCCCGTGCTCCCTCCTTCGAGTCACTTGAGAGACATCGAGGGACAGTGAGCACGCTCAGGAAACTCCCAACACCGTCCAAAAACTCCTGCAGCTGCTGAAGATGCCCCTCATTCTGGATCTTCAGGATTAACCTGAGAAGCAAGCATGGCTCTGGGGAGTAAAATCAGAGGCCAGCATCCAAAATCAGTTGCAGGAATCTGTAAAAACCTTTGAAGAATTCACACATCTGTTTCCCTCCATTTTTCACCCATGCCCAAGCCACAAAACTCATTGTTAAAAATTCATCGTGAGCTCAAAGAAGAAAACCTGAATCATAAAATAGGAGATCCTTCTGGTTTTGCTCTAAGCATGGATGCTGCGCCAGGAGAGAGGGCCCTAGACTCCAAGGGCACCTGGGGTGGGGACACTGGGACATCCTCCTGCAGCACAGAATCTGGGCCAGAGGGTCAGCTGGGGTCCACCACCGAGAAGGGCCACGTCCCCTCCTAATGTTCTGAAGACAGTCTTCAGAGGACACATGTTTGTATCACATGCTTCCCAGCGGGGATCTCTTCCACCTTAATTTCAGTCAAGGTCATTTTCATTGCCCTTGACCCCTCCTAATACCCTCCACTTAAAAGTGGCCTCTGGCAGGTCATGTAACCTCTCTGAGCTTCCATGTGTTTCTCTGGCCATGTGGGGGCTGTAGGGAGGATCTAGCAGGACAGGTAGAGGGACACCCCCTCAGCCATCCCTCAGGTTTCCCACCGGCTGACTAGCACACTGCCTGTAACTTCTAGAACCCTGTTCCAGGCCCTCAGCTACTTTCTGTGATGGTATCTCGGTGACGCACCGTGCTCCTCACACACAGGGGCACACACACATCTCTCCCACACACATGTACACACACTCTCACACCCATACACCCTATGCCCCCATGCCCACACCCACCTTGATACACACATTCTCACACTTTCACACTTATACACACTGTCACATACTTACATACTCACATACATATGCACATACACTCACACACTATCACATACATATTCTCACTCACATCATATGTATATTCTCACCCACACTTACACACTTTACACATGCATGTATGTGCACTTGCACACTCGTGTACTCTCAAACACACGTCGATGTGCACATGCATCTACTCATGCACAATCACACACTTGCAAACTTATACATGCTTTTATACATACGCCCACACACTCACACCCATACACACTCTCACACATGCACACACTTGCATGTACTCTCACCTCCGTGACCACACTCACACATGCTGAGGTTGGGGTTCTGGTGCAGACAGGCCTCTCCCCTCCAGAATGCACAGCCCCAGCAGGTAAGGGGCCTGGCCCTGCCACACGCCTGCCAGATGTCCCACTGAAGAACACTCGACAAGGAGGGGCCTCCCTTCTCATGGCACCACGTGTGTCAAGAACCACCCTCTCTGGATGACAGCCTGGCCTTGGAGAAATAGACGGCCTCTCGCCCTGCAGGACAGGGGCCAGAGGGATAGTGAGACACACAGCGGTGGTGTGTCCACCTGGCAAAGAAAGGAAGAGCCCATCCGCTCCTAGCTGGCGACCCCACACACAGCCTTCACAGGGGTCCGCAGCCAGAGGGTCCACCACTGCCGACAGCCTCCAGTAGGATCAGCGACAGCAGCCCAGCTCACCCGGGCCCTGAAACACCGCCCTCAGCCACCTTGGAGCTATTACCACTGTCCGAAAAGCAAGCCTCCCCCTGGGGCAGCAGCTGCCTCGGAGTCTGAACTGGATGGAGCCCCACCACATCCGTGGCAGGAGGAAGGCCTGGCCGGAGCCCTGGACCCTCCTGAGCAGCATGCCCCCATGTCCGCCCTCCCCCCGCCTCGCACAGGCGCTCGGTCCCGTGTCCCTCCAGAAGGGGCCTCAGGGGCTGGCCACACGGCCATTAGGGTTCCTGTGCCCCCACTGTCCCCAAAGGGGACGAGGACACCTAGCAGACTTGGGTTTACAGAGTTAAATGTTTAAGTCAAGACAGCCCGAGTGGAGAAATCATGTGTGCACCTCACTCAGCCACAAGCTTGGACTCACCCCAGGGACCTTACTGGACAGACTCCATGGCTGACAATGAGGTCGTTCAGCTGGAAAGGCCCTCAGAGGCCGTGTGGAGGCAGGCAGAGGAGGGACGGTGTATCGACCAGATCGGCTCCAGGCCTGGACTTGTGCTGCGCTGAGTCCATGTGAAGTGAGATGAGGAGAAGCTGGGGCAGGGAGATGCTACTGCCTCCGCCTCCGCATGGGAAAGCTAAACGTCGGACTGGCTGAGCGAGGACCCCGGCGGCAGAAGGATCTCACCCACCCGCGGGCTGTGTGGTCCTCATCAGTCAGGGCAACACGGGACTACTTCAGACCCCCGAAGCAGACGCCACGTCAAGAAACAGTGGAACCTGAGTCCTCTGGAGCCCCTGGTTAAATACCCCTCTCTCCTCGTGGCTCAGCCTGCGCACCCCCAGGCCAGCCAACACTGCTCGCTGGCCTGGCCTCCAAAATCCCCCAGGATGTGACCAGATTAAAAGGATGGATGCATCCGGCGTGATGGCGAGAAGGGAGGCCCTCAGTCGGACGGACGTGCATTCACACTGCAGCCCCAGCTCCTGCCCGGTGCAAACCGTGCTGGGCCCGGGTGCCCCGGTCTGTGACGTGGAGCCGTGATTCCACGGCCCCTCCAGCCGTCCCTGACGGTAAACGGAATGATGCAAGCGTCTGCCCTAGTAAGTGCTAAGTGGCTAAAGCCAGCACAGCCCACAGCGTCCCAGTCGCCGTTATCAGCGACTGGGGGAGGGGAGGGATTTCTGGAGCACAGGTGTCCTGGCAAAGTGGGTGGAGTGGCCGTTGGCCCCGGCTGCTGCAGCCACGACCACCATCTCTGGGCCTACCTCCCAGCGGTTCCTGTCCCTCCGCATCACAGTCCAGAGCAGGCCCAGTGGCTCCTTTGCGTCTCTCCCACACAGGGACAGAGAACTCCAGGCTCCTTCTGCTTCTGACAATGTCATCTTGACACCTGGCCTCTGGTGTTACCGAGAAGGGCGAAGGCCAGCACGGAAGGCCCAGGCCAGGTGTTATTTTTCTTTCTTTTAATAAACGGAGGCTTCCTCTGGCCTCGGTCAGCAAGGGCTCTGAACAGAGTCCAGTCTCCCTCTGGTGACCGCCAGGTCACCATTCACTGCATCGATGCAGGCAGGTAAGATTTCTGAAGTCTGGTCCGTGAACATCAACGACTGCACATTCTGCGGAAAAACCGTCACCGTAACCCTGATAAAGATGTAGCTGATTTCCTAGACGTCTCCCAGAGGGAGAAGCAGTTTGCCTAAATGCCATTACGGCTGCAATCCGGATCGCACTCAGAAATTCCACGTGGAAATCAGCCGCGTTGGAGAATCGTTTGTACTTCTCAGAAAGTGAACCGGGGGACCAGGTGGCCACAGGGAGGAAGCCGCATGTGAGTCCCGCACGAGGGGGCACGGAGGGGCTCTCTGGCCGGCACACCCGGCCAGGCCCCAGAGTCTCTGCACAACTAGTTCAAGGGCATGGACGTCTGAACTTGATCCTAGTGACTGGAAATGGGGCCGTGTAGCTAATTATTAACATGCTGCCAGAGCTTTCGAGGCTTGACAACATCGAGGGTCCCCCAAAGCTGTAGAAAGAAATCAGCCTTGTGGAATTGGAAGGCCCCGCATTCCAATCTAAGCTCGGGTTCTTAAAGGTGGGCTCCCTGGTGAGGGACCGACATGTCCTGAGTCTCGGTCTTCCTGTCCCCAGAAGGAAGGGGCTGGCTTCCCCTAGGTGACTAGGGTGCGTTAACTAGAGGATGCATAGGAAACACCACATTCAGAGTCCAGCACCGCCCCGGGCATGATCGCCGGTGGCTGCTGTCGTCAGCAAGAGCCACACCCACCTACGGAAACCAAGTTTCTAGCCCAGAAAACAAGGACGATAAAGTTTTCTTCTACCTGGAAATGCTCCAGAGTGTCCACGGTGGGCAGGGATGGGAGACAGAGGCGCCTGGAGCTGCCTGTGGTGAGCCACCCACCATGAAAGTGAATCAATCCATCCCGAAGGGGAGGCTCACGGGCCTCCAAGGCCCATCTCTCTCCTCCTGCAGATCTGGAAGAGCCGAAACCGGGTCGTCCCAAAGCCTGGTGT
>PVIA01007383.1:0-36143 GCA_004024845.1 Tonatia bakeri | reverse complement strand
TAAAAGCCCGGTTCATTTAAAGAACAATAATGCTGATGCCGCGCACGCAGGAAGAAGTTTAGGCAAGAGACAGCAGGGGTCCACCACACTGCTGCAGGGAGGGGCATCCCCTCCCCTCCCACCCTTCACCCCAGGATCAGGACGGCAGACCTGATTGGACACCTGCCTGACACCTCCGGGTATGAATGGGTATAAATGTTCCCCTAAGTAGGAACCCCAGCTCCCTCTCTCCCACGGACACCAGCCGGTGTGGCTTTTTACCCACCAAAGGGGCACGGTGTGAGGCTCAGGTGTGGGGGATGGGGAGAAGGGAGATCTGTCTACACTGCCAGCCCAGCAGGCCGCAGCAGCCACAGCAGTGGATAACGTGTGTTCCTGTCCCTCCCTCAGGGCTGCAGGAGGCAGGGCGGTGGGGAGGGCTGGGCCATGCAGAAGGCAGGGGCCAGGCTCCCAGACCAACTCTTGTCCTGACAGCCCCCACTCCCCAACTTCTTATACTGTGTGACCAATGTCCAAATTCTCCAAAACACGCCCGGGTGGCCTTTGGCCACCATGAACCGATGCAGCTTGGCTGGGAAATTGGCCAGGGAAGACAGAAGTTGGACAGAGCATCACCATCTGCAGAGACTGTGTCCCATCAGCAGAGTGACCAGAACCAGCAGCTCAGATGCCCTTGCTTCCCTGAGCTATCTGAAAGAGGACACCCCCCCCACATGGAGCATTCTCCTCGCCAGCACCTCTCTTTTCTCCCAGGTGAGAACAGACGCAGGTGCCCCAAGGCCGGGGCTTCTCTCAAAGGCAGCAAACCCCTCCCCCATCTTAGGGGGCTTTTCCTCCCTCTCCTCGTGATGGGCAGGAATGTCGGATATGCACATTAACACTGAAACTGCCTCCCAGACCTGGGAGGAGGAAGCAGGATGGCCCCAGACTTTGCTGACCGCACCCACATTTTCTGAGTCTGCTTGAACATCAGATTCGGTTTCCCTAACAATGCACAATGGCTAGGAGCCCAGAGTTCTGCAGCCCTGGGAGGTTGGGGGTTGGACCTGCGGAGCCCGGCGAGGAGCAATGATGGGATAGCCCAGTGGAGAGGGTGGCCTGGAGGTTAGACCTGGATCGCCCTCCTAGGCCATTAACCAGGCTTGCATCTAACTCAGCAAGCTTACTTCAGCTTGCCTCTCCCCACTGACGTATAAAACCCTGCTCCTGACTTGCTCTGCACATCAGCTGCTTTTAACCTCCTGCTGGTTCATTAACACATTCATTAGCAAACTAAATTAAACTTGAACATAATAAAGCATTTTGTTTTAAGTGACCTATTGCTGTAGACCATTACCTGGAGGAACAATACGATAATAACAAAAACCAACATTTATGAAGTACACTCCCCCCCACCAGGCAATGCGCCAGGTGCTCTATAAGCATCATCACCGTGACCCTCAGAAAAGACCTGCACCATGTGTGACACAGATACGCCCATTTCACCAATGAGAACAAAGGGCACAGAGTAGGATTCGAAACCAGGGAGTAGGGGCCCCTGCAAACATAAAAAGGAAAAAAGTCAAAGATAGACGACACCACACAGGAAGGAAACCCTTCACCCCGGAGTTCGTTGCAAACTCAGCAAATCCCAGCAGAGTGCGGTGGGTCAGAGGCTCCAGCTGGTCAGGCCTGAGCAGCAGCCAAAGGCCCACCTGGCCCGAGCCAGATGTCTCCCGCTCCATCAGGAACTCCCCAGGCTGACTGTCCCCTGCTCTGATCCAACAGCGAGGGCGATCAGGGTGACGTGGCACATAGATGGTGCTGCCCTGAGGAAATGTAATACCCGGGAAGGAGTGGGTGTGTGGGTGTGGGGTGCTGGCTCACTCTGTTCACCATCTTTGAACAGCCTTCCGGGACTGTCGAAGCCGAAAGACTAAAAACTACATTTCCCAGAAGCCCTTGCAGCTGAGTTCAGAGGGCAACATCGGTTCCCCCAATCAAATGCACACCTGTGGGGACTCTGTTCGGAATGGTGGGCTCCCCTGGCTCTAAGGGCAGTTTCACAGCCTTCACGTGGCTGCCGCTCCCTGGCCAATCCAATTGTGTGTAGTGTCACTTTAAACGTCTTTCCTGGGAACTCAGCCTTGAGCTTCCTTCTTCAGGCGCTAGTGACTCCTTGACTCATGTGATACCCTACCAGGAATCCTTGCACATTCCCTCTCACCAGAATAGATCTTTCCCCCTGAAACCTGAGCCTCACGCACATCCATACCCGGAGTGAAAGCTGGGGTTGGCTATCCGACCCGGCTACAGCTAAAGGGAGCGAAGGGTTGGCTGCCGCCCAGGGATGGAGCCCGTGGGGAGTAGACCCATGGCAGGCACGTCGAAGTGGTTGCCCTAGAATCTCAGAGCCATGGCACTGACCCACCTCCCCGAGGCCGGGGTCACGGTGACCCCAAAGAGCAGCACAGCCGGAATGCGTCCCAGCATGGCGGAACTCAGAGGGCTCTTTGCCAGCTGTCCGTGGACCCTGGCACCCTGGGGTGGAAATGGGCAGGCCGCCCAGGCTGGTCCTGCCTGACTGGCATAACCAAAAAATAAACGACTCCCCTAGGCCTGGAGAGCGGAGGCCTGACCTGCATCAGCACAGCGGCCACAGCCACTCGCCCAGCCCCAGGTCAGCTTGTGGACCTTCCGAGCTGCGAACAGAGGAAACAGGCTCCCATGGGGACCAGAACCGGGCTCCCCCGCCATGTATCTGCCAGCCATTGCTGTGTAGCCAGCCTCTCCGAACCTCCTGCTGAAAGCATTTGTTACGGCTCAGGAGTCTCTGGGTCAGCTGGGAAGTTCTGCCTAACTCAGCCAGACTCAGCTCAACGTGGCCGGCGCCTCCCACAGGCAGCGGAGCCTCCGCTGGACTGGCCTGTCTCAGCTCCACATGGCCAGTCCCTCCACCCCAGCAGGCTGGTGTGGGATTTTATGGAGGAGGCCAGGGACCCGAGAATGAAGCAGGCGGGATTGCCAAGGGCCCTTGGCTTGCAACTGGCACGTGGCCTTTACATACTGGGCTGGCCAAAAAGTCCAGAACGTTTTTCCGTATGACAGCTCTAGTGGTGCTTTAACTTCACTGAAACAATTGTGTCAGACTGCATTGTGACAGCTGTCACATCAGTGTGCATTTTTGAAAACTTATCAGAATGGGTGAATTTTTGTGCAGCCATGTGAACACTGAAGAAAGAAGAAGAAATGCAACATTTTTGGCATATTATGCTTTATTATTTTAAGAAAAATGCAACTGAAACACAAAAATGATTTTTGCAGTGTTTGGAGAAGGTGCTGTGACTGATCAAATGTGTCAAAAGTGGTTTCCGAAGTTTCTTGGTCCTGTTGACATTTTGGCCAAATAATTCTTTGCTGTGGGGCTATCTTATGCATTGGAAGATGCTTAGCAGCACCCTTGGCCTCTACCCACTAGAAGCCAATAGTGGGAGATGGCCGACAGACTCAAAACACCCCAATCCATAAAGTTACTG
This sequence comes from Tonatia bakeri, assembly GCA_004024845.1. NCBI lineage: Eukaryota > Metazoa > Chordata > Mammalia > Chiroptera > Phyllostomidae > Tonatia > Tonatia bakeri. The sequence goes on along the minus strand of PVIA01007383.1, from coordinate 32,628 downwards.
GTGAAAAAGTAACTGGCACGCCCGCCTGGGCTGCAGGATGCCTGGCTGCCTGCTCTCTGCACAGAGGGGCTCAGACCCACAGCACTCCGCAGCCCAGGACGGGCGGCCAGACCAGCCCCTCGCTGACCTGGGTCCAAGCTTGGGCTCAGGAGACAGGGACCTGTTCCCGTCTCCTAGGCTGGGTGCTTGTCTCCAAGGATAGGCCCCGGCCAGCAAGGCCCCTGCAGGTGCTGGGACCCAGCCCAGCCCCTCTCTCTACCCGCAAAGGGCCACCAGAAATGAGGGGCGCCGGCACACCCTGCTCCCAGACACCTTCCCCAGCTCCAGCCCCGCACACTGCAGAAAGCTAATCCGGATCCTGCCCAGGCACCCAGCAGGCCTGTGGGGCAGCCCCTGACCGAAGCCAGCCTCCCTGTCCGAGTGGGTAAGTCCAAAGGCCCAGCATGATGAGCTTTGCCGGGGCCCAGAGTCACAGTTCTGGGCTCATGCCGCTTCCCGAGCTCTGGGCCTGGGGTGTCCTAATCAGGTCTGCGAGCAAGCACCTGGACATCTTTTCCAATCCCAGTTCGTCTCCACGTGACTCTGGAACGGCCAGTCCAATTCTGACCTGTGTCCTCATGGAAACCTAGGTCTGTGGCCCCCAGACGCGGCATGGAGCCCCTCGGGCGTTTCTGGCTCATGGAGCTAAGGAAAGACCAGGGCTCATCCATACCCTTCAGAAATATTAGTTTTCTAGGTGAATTATTCAGCAAATCTCCTTTAATAACCCTGCACAGAGCTCTTGGTAGACTGAAGTCCTCCCAGTATTCATTTTAGAAATATTAGCTTTCACTTTCCATCCAAGTGAAGTGACGGAGAAGCACCCAGAGCAGACCCCGAGGGGGCCCATCCGTCAGCTCAGCGTGCCATAGAGAGCAGGGGCTGAAGTCTCCCTGGGCCAGGGCGGGCTTTGGGAGCAGGAGAGCAGAGCAGGAAGCGGTTGCAGCCGGCCCCACGGCAGGACTGAGAAGCCCGTCCTGCCCGAGGCTCCTTCTGAGTACCTGTACCTGTGACCACCCCCACCCCACAGCCCAGGCAGGCCAGGGCCACTGTCTGCCTGACCCCCAGGAACCTGGGGCTCACCTCCGTGAGCAGACTGACCTCAAGGACTGTCACTGAGGCATGGGACCTGCTGGGTTCTGCAGTATAGATGGGATGGTGTGTCTGGGATGATAGACATTGCCCAGCACATGGGAGACCTGAGACATACCTGGGGAATAAATGAATGAACGAATGAACAAACCATGGACATGGCCTCCTAGCAGGACTGCAGATGCTCAGTTGCTGGCCTGCAGGGCCACATGCCTGGGGAGATTTCCAGGCGCCAATCAGGGACCAATCCTCACAAACAATCCCACCGTACCAGAGCCCGCAGACCCAGAGTCCACCAACTCTGTCAGCCGGAGGCCCCAGCCTGGGGCTAGCTGTCCCAGCTGCTGACCAGGCCCTGTGGGAGCTGAGGGGCAGGTTCCAGGAGAGGCTCTGTTCTCCAGTCTGGCTCTGGCCTCCCTGGGGGCACTGACCTCGGTTCCCCCCAGGCCATGCTGCCCCTAGAAATGAATCGTTTCCAGCAGTGTCTGTCTGCAAATCCTTATCGATTTTTGTCTCTGCTTTTCTACCTCCTGTCACAGCGGGTTCTCGTGAGTGACAGATGAGAACTCATCTGCACGAACCCTACTCTTCAATGTCATCCGGAGCACGACTGGCTGGGGCTCCCAGAGCTTCGGGGAGGGGGCCAGCTGGGCACCCGGCTTCCCTCAGATGCTCTGAGTGAGGCCAGGATTTGGAGGGGATCAGTTTCTCCTGGTGCTTTGACAGCGGAGCAGCCTGACCGGGCCAGGAGAGGAGGCTGTCAGGAGGTGCATGGGTCAGAGTGGCAGCATTGCCACAGCCAGACCCGGGAGTGAGGACAGCGGCGCCCCAGCAGCCCCCGGGGCATCCGGGCCACGCTGCCGAGGAGGGAGTCTGAGTCCTGGCTGTCAGTGCACCGGGGGCAGTGGGGGGCAGGGGAGGGCTGGTCAGAGCTCAGCCGGCCCTGTTTACTCTGCTCCCCACTCCGGAGCGAAGCTGGGGACCAGGCCAGCACCAGTTGTCTGCCCTGCCTTGTTCAGAATGTGGCCATGTGAGGAAGGGGACTCCTGGCCGAGCCGCGTTCCGGTGGGATTCAGAGGCAAGCTTCGCAGAGCTGATCAAGGCCGACTACAGAAGAGCCCCACCCACTCGGAGCCCAAGCACCCGAGGCCAGGAAGACCCCTCCCCGTCCCCTTTGAATGCCGACTGCCTGAGAGAGCAATGGCACTGCCTACTGGCTCAGGGGGCAGGGAGGAGGGGCTTCCAGGTCAGTGGCCATGTGATCGGACAGGTGCGCTGCTGCTGCAGAAGGTGCCCAGGAGCTGTGCAGCTGGCAAGGGCCGGTGCCAAGAACTATGGAGGCAGCTCTGCATCCTGGAGGCACCTGGGCAGGACCCCTGGCCCCCGCCATCTGGCAGTGTAAACCGGCACACCACTCAGCTGTCCAGTGGACATCACGGCCCCTCGCTCACATGTGGCTGCTGCAGGGACAGTTGTGCAGAACAGAAACCCAACGAAGAGCCGACCTCAGGTCCACAACACCCTGGCTCCCAGGCCACACAGACAGCCCAGCCCAGGTCACTGCGAGGAGGACAGCACCGGCCCCTTCCCTCAGGACACACATCTGCCTTCCCGCCTGGGAGACTCCGCCCCTTGGCCCCAGCCTTCCAGGTCCTGAGCCCCAGGCCCCCGCTCCCTGTGTCTTCCACAAGGAAGCTCTGCTGACTTCTTTTCCCGTGTGCATCATCGGAGCCCCGGTCTCCTGACTCTGTCTCCCATGGAGAAGCGCAGCCCTCTGGCGCGCAGTTATTTCAAGGTTGAATTCTTGCGGTGAAATTCATCTTAACAACCTCAAGCCGCAGATCAGCTCAGGACGGCTGGCGAGCTGAGATGAGGGGCCCGCAGAGGCCCACGGCTGGCCCCACTGCTGAAGGACGCCACCTCTGTGGCCGGCCCGCCTGGGCCGCGTCCCGAGGCGGCCGGCGGCTGTCGCCCCCCCTCCCCACCTCGCTCCCTCTCTGCAGCGGTCTCCACACATGGCCCTGACGGTGGAGCAGAAAGGCTACGTTCAGGTGGTGGAGGGCCTGAGCTGCCCACACCTGGACCCCGCACGCCAGGAGGGAAATAGGTCCTTAAAGAGACATAAGGGTTGTTTTCCCCGACCTCTTAGAACCCAAGGCAGCGATTTTCAAAGGTGCCTTAATTTATTTCTAAACAGCGGCAAACATAACATTAAATCATTATCAGACTCAGAAAGCAACAGAGCTAATCTGGCTTTCATTTGACTCCGTTTATTTAGAAGTAGCTTTCAACGGGAGGGGCAGAGGAAGAGCGGGAGGACACTCCGTCTCAGCACTGAGAAGCGCTCCCGAGGGAGACGGCACGCTTCCCGGGAAGCAGGTGGGTGTGCTGGGGGTGGCAAGGGCGCTGGGTGGCTTCCCCTGGAAACACCCAGGCTGCAGGCCCGGAGCATACGCACGCACACGCAGGTGCACACGCACACAGGCCGGCTGCTCCCAGGGGCTGGCGCGGCCTCAGGAGTGGAACTGAAAAGCGGGTCCCCGTCCAGGGCGTCTGCGCCCACCTCGGGCTCATAAAGGAAGAGAGAGTACAGAGAACACGGCCTAGGTCCTGGGTCCTGGGCCCCGGCAGAAATCTGTCACTAAAAAGTCGCTGTTCTTTGTGAGAAAAGAGAGAGAAGCACAAGCCCCCGTATTGCGCCCGACTCCCACTCCGAGGAAGGGCCTCCGGCCCTCCCCTGCGCCCAGGACGGAGCTCTGCGACCCAGAGCAGGAAGAAGGGACAGAGGGAAGAACTCATGTGGAAAATTGCTTTCCAGCACCCCCTCCAGGGGGCCGTGTGGAGGAGGCGTGTCCCCAGCCACGACAGCCCATTCCGCAGGGGTGCTGTCAGGACCCTGTGGACAGCTGTTCACAGTCCCCCTCCCCCAGCGGAAGTGCCCAGGTGCCCCCACATCAGGCTCTGTGCCCAGACTGGGGGACGGAAGCTACTGCGACCCCCCACACACTGCTCCCGCAACAGCTGGCCTCGCAGTGCCTCTGCCTCTGGAAGCACCTGGACGTAGAGGGGAGTAGAGGGGAAGGGCCCCATGCTCCCTCCCTCCAGGGTGCCCCCTCCCCACATCCTGCCCCGCCCACCCTGCTGGCCAGTGCAGCCAAAGGAAGGCCGCCCCAGCTTCCCTGCCTTCACAAGCGCCCAAGCTACACTAGTGACTTTCCAAAGGCCGGGGCCCAGGAGGCCATTTCTGTTCAGGGCATGACAAGCACCTCGGGGTGCCCGCTCAGAGCTGAACTGGGGAGCATCCTCAGTTCTGCCCGTCCCCAGTACAGAACTGGCACGGAGGGCAGGGGGGCCTGGGGCCACAGGGAAGGGAGCCTCATGGGACAGGATGTGGCCAATGCAGTCAGATGGGGAGTGAGGAGTCTTTAAGGAGGAGCGACCCCTATAAACAGCCCCCACGTGAGGGGCATCAGACCTTCAGGAGCAGGATGCAAGGGCCACCTCCTCTCCCCCGGTCTCGAGAAGCCACCCTCCACCTCCAACCCACGGGGTGTCTGCCCTGGGACCGTCTCTCCTCCCGCCCACCACAACCTCCCACTGACCTGCTGACCCCAGGAGCGGGGTGCCCCGCCGCCCAAGCCTGCTTCACGCATCCCGGCACAGAGAAGGAATGCTCCCAACCGCCTTCCCCAGGTGAGTGGGAACAGTCACATCGCAGACGTTCCAGTGGAGCCACGCACGGGGACAGCGCATGGGGCGTTTGGCCAGGCCAGCACAGCCCGGGTAGCAGGGGTTGATGGCCTGTGGGGCCAGGGAGGAACTGGTGGGAACACAGGGACGGACCGGCAGTGGCCCAGGTGTCGGCATGAGTGACAAGACCTTGCAAACCACAGCCAGAGCTGAAGTGGGCAGGCGCGACCATGGGCCGAGGCCTGACATCGCCACGCAGGGAACAGCAGTCCCCAGGGTGGGCATGCTTTTGCTGGGACCCACCCGGGTGCAGACGCAGAGGCCACCCTTCAAGACAAGACGGCACGAGGCGTCCAAACCACCGCGGAGTTGCAGGCACACGCCAGCGCATCAGCACGTCGGACGGAGACGTGAATGCGCCCGAGGGATTGTCTCCACAGAGTCCCACCGCCATGTTGCTCTTGCAGAGCCGGGCGGAGCTGCAGGGCCCTCCCTAGTGTGTGGGGGCTCAGCTCCAACCCAGGGGCCAACCCGAACCCCTCTGATGGGGCTGCAATCCAGGGTTCTCAGGGGCCGCTGACGCCCCCTCCTCCCTGGGGGGAATCTGACATCCAGGCAGCCTGGACGATCATTGCTTCTGAACAAATCGGAGCCCCGGGCATCACTTGTGATGGCGGGAGCCCACCTTGGCTTATGGCACCGAGACCCACCCATGGGCCTCCTTCCGAGGCCGGCATGGTGCCCCCTCATGTCTGCAGGCTGACCACCCCCCACCCCGCCAAACCCCTGCCTTCCCACTGCCAGAGCTCAGGCCCCGCTCCTTCTCTTCACCCCGAGCCCCGCCCCCCCAGACAGCAGGAGGTTTGCAGTTACAGGACTCAGTCACCCAGTCCCGTCGAGCCCCTCCTCCGGGCTGCTTCCAACCGGCCCCCAGCTCCACCGGCAAGACCATGGCAAAGACCGCTGCGTATCCCCAACCTGCTCTTACCCTGCTTGGCAACACCAACCCCCACGTGGCCTGGACACAGGACCACCAGAACAGGTGACGTTTCCCAGACCCCTTGCAGCCAGCCTTGGCCGTGCCCCCAGGGTCTGGCCCAAGTGTCCCCATCGGAACCCCGGAACCCGTGTCTGGGGGACGCGACAGCAGTAGAGGGCCCTTGCGACGGGGTTAAGGTGAGGATCCAGAGATGGAGGGGTCACCGTGGAGTCTCCAGGTGGGGCCAGAATCAGGACAAGTGACCACAGAGCCAATCAGACACCTCCTCCTGGCCCCTACCTTGCCCCCGCCCCAGCCACCTGACTGTCCCTTGGCAGCACTGCCCTCACAAGAAACCAGGCTTATGCTATCTGCGGACAGAAAACCTGGCAATGGTGAAGACAGCCAAAAACACTGGAGAAAACTGTCAAAAGAGAAAACGTATACAAGTTTACTATTTCACAGTAACTTTTTTAAAAGATATGAAGTATTTCCTGTATAAAACATCATATAGCAAATAATGTTTGTACAAAACCCAGTAGGAAAACAGTTTTATCATTTAGGACGATCCATAGCAAAACATTTTGCTATGAACAGATGAAAATGTCCTAGGTGGTGCCGCACGGCGCACAGCAGTGTCACGGGCCTCGTACTGCTGCGGGGGCAGTCCTCGCTGAGGAGCTGTGGCAACGGCAGCGCCATCGGGGCGCCCTCTACTGGTAGACGACCTTCACAGAGAAAGTCTCCTCGTTCTTGTCCTCGTGATCGTTGATGTGGATCAGGATGTCCTCCTCCCCGGCTCTCCGGCGGGGCGCAAACCGCAGGTCGATGGTGTAGGTCTCTCCACCCTCGACCTGGGAAGAAGCACCACAGTGGGCACCACAGTTGCCCTCTCCAGCCACCTCCACCCCCCACACATCATCTCCAACACGGCAGGTCACGCGGGCCAACGGAGGACCTGAAGCCTGGACCTGCCTCCTTCCTGGGGCAGGTGCTATGAGCTGCCGAACTTTCCTTAGACCGTTCATGATGGGCCAGGGTAAATTGTGGGCGGTTCTGGATAAAACGACGGAGAAACCACAGGGAGGGTCGGTCACCGGGCCCCCAGACCCCCAAAACGGTGCCTAGGCGGGGGCCTCAGACACAAAGGCAAGGAAGCCCAGCAGAGGGCGCCCTCCCTCCCTGGCAGGCACCACACCAGAGCCGGGAGGCCCAGCTCACCCCCAGACTTTCTGAAGAAGGCCGTGCTGGATGGGATTGCTCCTGGACATGGTGATGACCACCCGCCCCAGGGCTCCTTGGAGCAGCAGAGCCTCCGGGCCGCCTCACCCCGCCCGGCGCAGGGCCCCACCTGGAAGGTGTCTTCCTTGAACCGCAACAGGCCGGGGTGGTCGCTGTGCAGGTGGTAGGTGCGGCGGAAGGGGTAGGGGTTGGTGTAGGTGATCTGCTTGTGGGCGCCCTTGCCCTGCCCTGCGGCCATGGTGATCTCAAAGGCCTGTGGGAGGACAGCTGTCGGAGGGGTCCTCCTACAGGTGTCCCACACCTGCTCCATGCGTGGGGCCCCACCAGCTGGGCGTCCCCATGAGCCCCGTGCACAGGAGCAGTCCCACCCCCCCACCCTGGCCAGAAGGACCCAGAGGGACCAGAGGCCCAGCAGGGACACACCACCCACACCGCACGCATCGCCCTCCCTGACCTTGGAAATGAGAGGTGGACGGCAGGAGAGGCACACAAGCCACGAGGCCACCAGCTGGTGGTAGTCCACGTCAACCACGTTGAGATGGACGAAGCGGCCGCCCGCCCGGCAGGGCCTCACGCCCACGTGCAGGTCCTGCACACCGTGAGGTGGCAGCGTGAAGACCCCCCTGGGGTCTATCTGTGAGGAGAGCAGAGAGAGGCAGGTGGGCGAGGGCGTTGCCGGTGCTGCCTCTGGGGACTGAGTGGGCCTGCTGGGGGGGGCCACCCACTCTGGGGCCACGTGGCCAAGTGAAGGGGCCAGGCCTGAAGCCAGAGCCAACCCCTCCTCGGGGCCAGTGCTGCAGCATTACAGCGGGTGTCACTAGCTGCGTCCGAGAGATCATCTGCACTGGGAGAGGCCCCTCCAGGTGGTGGTGACCCTTGAGGATTGAACCGGCACTGGCGCTGGCCCCTGGCCTCCTGCACAGGTGGGTGGCTGCAGCTGCCCTGACCCCAGAGCCACTACTGAGAGTCACCCCCATGACTCTAAGCCCCAGGCTGTGGGGTTCACATGCTCCTCCACCAGAGATGGCATGTCTGCTGAAGGGTCTGAGTGCAGATACTCTGCAGGCCGCTGTGGTCTTGACAGCGCTGCGGGCCCATCCTCGGGGCCACCCACTGAGCCGCAGCCCTGTGCCCCCCCGCTCCCGGGGGCAGTGAGGATGGGCAAAGGCCATACCGTCAGCTCCTGGGGGTGTGAGGTGAAGGCTCTCACTTTCCGGACCATCTGTGTCCCCCGAAGGACCAGGGACAGGCGGGTCCGCTGGCCCGTGACGCAGGAGACATCCACACGCTGCAGAGAGTGCAGGTGCACCTGCCAGATCTGGGCGGGCGTGGCCAGCCAGCGGTCCCTGGCAGGGACAGGGTGGTGGAGGCTGACACAGCTGCCCAGAGGACAGGGAGGAGGACAGCGGGGAGGACAAGCCGGGGCACAGCCTCTGTCACCCACAGCCCCTCTCTGGAGTGAGAGGCTCTCGGCGGGACTGCAGCTGAGGCACCACCTGGACCACATGGGGACATGGGCGGCAAGGGACGGCGTGGGCCTCGCAGACAGGTGCCCTGGGCAGCTGAGACCCCAAGCCAGGCCTGAGGCAAGGCCCATGAGCAGCACTGGGGAGAAGGGACCGAGGACTTGGAGGTGACACCCGCCGAAGCGTGGAGCCCGAATCGGCTCCCTGGACCATAGGACTCTTTCCTGTAAAATGGGCTCAGCCCCTCGTGCCCTCAGGCTCCTCCTGAGGACTCCAGGCTGCATGTCCTTCCACCCAGGACAGGTACTGCATGCAGGCTGCCCGCTGCCCCGTCCTCAGGAGCACCACGACACCTCACTGTGCCCCATTTTGGAAGTTCTCAGGGGGTAGGAGGCAGAGCTGACAAGGGCTGGGTGGGGACAGCACTACCACAGCTGGTGAGGGAGCAGAGGCCCAACCTGATCAGCCTCCACACCCTCCCTCTCCCAGCGAGGGGCCGGGATCCTGCCTCACCACCTCACGCTCCATGAGCAGACACAGTGACGGGGACAGTGGTGAGTCTGGGCACTGGACCTGTCACCCCTCAGGCCCTCTGCACCGCCCTGAGCAGCAAGCACCCTTGGCCAGGCCCCCACCAGTCATCCCAAGCTATGAAAGACCCAGTGCCGGCCCACTTCCAATGCCTTCCCGCTGCTGCTGGCCATGGGCTCAGTGCGCTCACCTGTAAATGGCGACAAAGAAGTCTTTGGTCTCCGGGCTCGGGCCACTCGCCACCTTCAGGAACACGTCCCTCGGCTCCCCGGGGCCCTGCCGGACAGAGGAGGTGTCACAGGAGCGCTGCCCCCACTACCTGACCCAGCCCCCAGTCCCCAGGAAGCCACAGCAGGTGTGAACCAGACCCCAAAACACTGCTGATCATCTGTCCTACCCAGAATTCACTATTTTCCTCACTGAAGAGAAAGCCGTTAATCTCTTGGTTTTACGTGGAGTTCAACAGTCCTGTTCTGCAGGAGACTGTCTGGCGTCCAAGCAGACGCCCCCCCGAGCAGACGCCCCCCCGAGCAGATGCCCCCCAGCACAGCCGTTACTCTGTGCACAGCAGCGGTTCACACACACCCTGATGGCCACACACACCTCATTCGCTTGGCCCTGGAGAACCAAGGGCCTGGTCCACCGGCAGAAAACACAAAAACTCATTCACAGAGATCTCATGAGGGTGGCAACTTGCCCCCAGCACCTCTGCAAGGAGCCATGTGACCGAGCCACAGATGAGGCGGCCGCAGCCCAGGGTGTGGGCCATGGCCAAGTGCTAGGACGGGCGGAGCTGACCGGACTCACCGCCTTCTGGGTCTCACAGATGACGCTCGGGTCACTACAGCGGACGTGGACTGGGGGCTCCTCGCCAGGCATTCCCACGGGAGCACCTGGGCAGAAAACACCAGAATGAACACCTTTTCCCGAGAGGCCTGGGAGGCACAGACGCTGAGAAGAGGGCACACCACATGACCCACCCACACCTGCCCAAGCGCAGGGCTTTGTGCCCGGCTGCCTCCCGGGCCCTCATCAGGGGGCGGTGGCCAAGGAGTAAGCGTGTGCCCGGAGCAGGTGCCAGCGTGAGGCCTCGCTGAACTCTGCGGACACCAGACAGAAGGCGGTGACCAGCAGGGGGGGAGGGACAGTCCCCAGGCGAGCCCCCAGGGCTGTGGACCCCTGGAGGGTGCAGTCAGTCAGCCCAGGGCGCACTCTGTCACCTCAGAGGAGGAGAGGAGGTAGCCACTCCAAGGGACAGAGGCAGGAGGCACAAGTACAGACGTGCCAGACACTGTCGGAACCAGAGCACCGCAGGGCAGCGCGATGATGCCGCTTGTCACCCTTGTGGGAAACCCTCTTCCCGTCTGCCGAAGCCACCAGATGCCGGCCCCGGAGACTGCCGGGACCTGCCTGGAAGCGTGTGCCAGGGAGGCAGGCGGATGGCCTTCTTCAGGAAGGTGAGCTCGGGGTGGTAGAAGCGGAAGACCTGGTCCACCGAGTGCGGCTGGGGCTGCACCGTCAGGCGGAGCACAGCAAGGGGCCTGCCGCCGCCAGCCCGGAACAGCACCTGCGAGGGGCAGGGGCACAGCGTCAGGACGCACCAGGCTGGCGGGCAGCTGCGTGCCCCGGGCCCCCTTCCACAGACATGGACGGGGTCTCCGCAGTCCTCTCAGCCCCCATGAGGTGACACCGGCATGATCAGGAACAGGGCACAGAGTCCACACCACGGCGCTCACCAGGCCAAGCCGTCTGGAGAGAAACTCGGCAGACTGCACCTGTGTAACTGTCTGTACCAGTGAAGGCCAGACACGCTCAGCGGCCCCTCCCTGGGGACGCCCACCCCGTGACAGGGCTCTGGTGGCGGGGCAAACAAGGGAGGCTCCATGTGCTCACCAGCAAGGTCCCGGGACCACGTTCGTGCTCCACACATGTGCACACATGCACGCATACACACGTGCACATGCACACGCATGCATGCACACATATACACGTGCACATGCATGTACACGTGTGCACACACAGGGAAGGGGAGCGGAAAGGGAGCAGGGCTTTCCACATAGATCCCATTCCACAGTTCGGTTTTGGACTCATGCGAATGTGTTTAATTAACTTAAAAACTGAGTTATTTTTAAAGGACTCTAAACCGAGGACGAATGGAACGCATAGACCCTGCTACACGCCAAGTCTGACACACGACCACACAGAGAAGAGGACGTGAAGTCAGTCTGCACGCAGGACAGAAAGAGCGCTCGGGAACCCTCGCCTGTCCTGTCCGTGCTGACATCCTGAGACACGCAGGTGCCCAGACACCAGCCTGCAGGGTCGGCAGCGTCAGGGCCACAGGGGCTGACCAGCGTGGCCAGCAGGTCAGCCACACTTGGGGGACGGAGCAAACGGGCAGCTGTACCGACGATGAGGAAGCCGGATTTCTCACCTGTGGGACCGGGAAAGGGCAGCTGCGGAGGCCCGAGACGCTGTCCCTCCCCGGGGGCTGGGTGAGCCCTGCCCTCTGAGACCCCCAGATGGCAGTCCAGGCAGGGGCTCCGTGGCTCGCTCCGCCAGCACGCCCAGGGGCGACAAGCGCCCAGCATCCAGCTTTGGTTTCCCGACCCCGTCCTCCACCGCAGGGGCCTCAGATCAGTGGCTGCTGCAGAAACGGAGCTGGCAGCAGCACGAGATGACCCTGGGAGCCCCAGGCGGGACGGGGTGCTCTCAGAAGGACAGGGACGCATCCCAGGACTCCGGGAACGCCTGGGAGTGGCTGTCACTGGCCAGTCGAGGGCAATGTGAGCAGAGGAGCAAGTGACAACAGCAGCGAGGTGCGACCCACTGACGGAAATGGGAATTCGCACCCACGAGCCAGAAAAAATGCACAGAACAAGCCGACAGACAAGGGCAAAGCTGTCTCGGTCAGAACACCGGCGAATGCACAGCGTGGGGGGAACCGTGAGACCTGAAAGCGCCAACCGCACCCCACGCTCACCGCCCACCCCGGCAGCGGTCCTCAGCGGACGCTCAAGCTGAGAGCCTTGTGTGTGACGAGCAACACGGTGGTGACATACAGCCCCTATCCGCTACTTTCTGATCACCAAGTATGAACCCGTCTTAGTCAACTCTACAGAGCAGACGCCCGCGTTAACTAGGGAAGCGGTGCCATGCCCAGCACCAGAACGCTCCGCACTGCGCCCCTTCCGTTGGGAGGTGCCGAGGACCACACAGCAAAACCGCGGCCTTCCCACCCACAATGCCGGGGCTGAAGGCCATGGCCAGCAAACGCCAGACGAGTCTAAACTCAGGGGCACTCTGCATGGAACCTGCCTGCACACTTCGGTCCCATGGCCGCGAGGGGAGGACAGCGTGGCTGGGGCGCCAGCAGGAAGAGGCCCCGTGGACATGGAGGTGTTCGAGGTCCCACAGGACATCTGTGACATGCACCTGGGGCCTTGGAACAGGGCAGGGACAGTTCCCCAACTTGCAGGGCTCCACGACGGCTGCGGCCCGGACGGTCCCCGCTTCAGGACACACGGGCTCTAAGTGTCACAGAGCAAAGGCTCCCCCTCAAGCTGCCAGGGACAGTGTGCAGGGGAGGAGGCGGCGGCCTGCAGTGCCCACACCCGGAAAAGCGGGTAAAGGTGGGGCTCTCGCACCGTTCTCCAGCTGACGTCATCTCAAAATAGAAAGTTTACAGAGCAAGGCACAGGAGCTCACTGGAAGGGGACGGCAGCGGCCCAAGAGGGGATGGTTTGGGCACCAGTGCCTCACGGACGAGAGCCACAGCACATGAGGCCAGGTCCCCACTGGGATGCCCACATGCCGGCCGTGGCAGGGGCCCAGCCGCCACTGCTTTGCCGCGAGGAGCCAGTGAGCGAAGCGCAGGAGCCCGTCAGCAGCCTGACCTCAGGCGCGTAGCGTGCGTCATACGACCAGGGTGCTGGCGGGCAGGCGGCTGCAGGGGGTCACAGCTGAGAACTGCAGAGCCCCCAGTCTCGCCCTACAGCAGGATGACCATGCCTCGTAGCTGGTCACTCCGAGCCACTATCACCCACCAGCCCCCGTGGCCCCTGCGGGCACCCAGACACAGAGCGTGAGGACAGTGGGTGCCAGGGCCCTAGGGCTGCAAACGGTGAGTGTCCAGGGAGACACCTGCACACTAGATGCCCACCGACAGCCACAGCAGCATCTGGCTGATGCCATCACTGCCCACTTCAGACATGGAAGTCCACCTCTGAAGGCCCTGCTCCCAGCCCCCGCCCCTTCCCTCAGAGGGTACTAGAAGGGCAGAGGGCCAGGCCCTGGTGGCCCAGGGAACAGCGGGTCACAGCACACTGGGTCACAGGTCTGGGTTCTGCTCCTCACCTTGGCGTGTCTGGTGGGCATCGTGCTGGGCTTCTCAGGTGATCCGGGCTCCAGGTCCTTCTCAGGTCCCAGGTCAGCAGAGGCCTGTGGGAAACCAGTCAGCACCCATGGGTCTCAGAGGGGTCCTGGAGTGCCAGGACCACTTTCCAACTGCAGGCGCTCCATCTGCAGGAACAGCGGCCACCCGGGGTCTCCCTGACTCCCACAGTGACGCTCCAGGTGGCAATGGCTATGACTGACCTCACGGCCCCAAAAAGGCTGCAGAGGCTCTGTGAGCAGGGCAGGAAGGAGTCCCCTTGCTCACCGCTCTGCCTGGAGCCAGAGGCTGGGCATCCTCACCACTGTGCTGGCTCCTCAGGCCACTGAAGGGGTGACCGTTATCCCACAGAACTGACCTCAAGGATCAACAGCCCAAACACACACGGGTCATGCGCCCTCCCCATCACACCCATGTGCATGCACATGCATGCACATGTGAGAACAGGTTAGGGGGGTAGCCTGAAGGCTTGTCAGTGCACCGCCACTCAGAGGCTGCCCAAGTGCCCATAGCCCAGCAGGCCCCCCAGGCGCCTGACACCCAGCCCCTCACTCCCCACCTGTGCCACGGAGAAGATCTGGTACTTGAAGGGGATGTGGGCAGTCTCCCGGGGGCGCAGGAAGAGCTGGGGCGTGAGGCCGCCCCGCAAGCGGAACATGTCCTCCTCCACGGGCGTGTGCAGGTGGGCCACGTCCTTGAAGTGTCTCCACTCCCGGCTGTCCAGGATGAGGCTGGAGAGGGAGAGGCAGGGCTGGGCAAGGCCGTCCTCCCGCCGCCAAGTGCCAGGGGAGGGCCCCCACTCACCACGGGTCCCACCTGAGCTCGGGGTTGTCTACCTCGACGGTCACGGTCTGCGGTGTGCTGTGGGGGTTCCTGAGCACAAACTCAAAGAACTCGGCAGTGCCCAGTGTGGCGCAGACTGTGTGCTCCGTGGTGATGGCCAGGCTCAGCGCGCTGGCGATGCTCTGCGCCTTCGTGCGCTCCCGGTAGGCGGCGATGACCTGCAGGTCCCGTGCGTGCTGCGCGCGGACGTCCTGCAGGGCCTGCGAGATGCCAGGGTCGGGCCAGGGCCACCATCCCTCTCTGCCTCTGCGGTTGCTTTCCAGCCACCACCCCCACCCCACCCCAAACACCACATTTCTCCTGGGATCACCACCCCCCACCCCGCTTCACACGTGGGTCAGGCGGGAGAGCGAACAGAACAGGGCGTGCCTGTCCCTCCACGGGAACGTGGGCGGGCACCCCTGGCTTCTCTCCGCCCACGTGGTATACCTGTGGGAGGTGGGGTCTGCCCTGCAAGCTCCTGACTAACTACGGCCAACTGCCGACTCCCCACAACTCCCCTCACACCCAGGAGGCTGGTACCAGGCACCGCGTGGCATCAGAACCAGAGGCTCCCAACAGAAGAGAGAAGCACGACCTCAAAACCAGTGCAGGTGACCAGCTCGCCAACCAGGTCCCCCATGCGGCAGCAGGAGCCCCATCTGCCAGCAGAGTCCTGGGGAGGGGACACGTCCTGCCCTGGCTGACCTCAAGCTGGGTCCGGACCACTGGCATGCTGTCCCGGTGGGGCTCAGCCACGGGGCCTCATCCACCCTTGCCCCCCAGACACCCCACAAGTCGGCGGCCCTGGTCACCAGACACGCTCCGGGCTGGAGGGGCCTTGTTTCTCCTGTGAGCCTTCCACTGATAGGCGAGGCCCACAGGAGGCTGCCCTGTGAGGTCTAAGGCCAGCGGGGCCACCCCCATGCTAGGGCCAGCGAGGCCCGGCGTGGGGACCCCCAAACTCGGAGGAGGCCTGGACATCAGAGGAAGGCTGGCCGAATGCCTCTGTGTGTAACGCCAGAGGCGGGACCAGGCTTCCTTCCTGACTTTCCTACGTGCACAGCTTCAGCCTTTCCCGAGCAAGGGGCTAAAGCCGAGCCTCCCGTGTCTGCCGGGGGACGGGGAGACAGGGTGTGGTCCTGCCCATGGGGAGCCTCCCTGGGTGGGCGTCTCAAGAGAGCTGCTCAGTGGAGTGGGCCCCCGACGGGCGGGGCGGGACGGCAGGCCCAGACATCTCTGGACAACACACACAACGGAGTGGCTCTGCGACCTGCAGCGGGGACCCCAGACTCCTGCGGGCCAGGTGGGGAAAAGCGCTGGCTCAAGCCGTAGGTGGTGTGGTTCAGTGGACTGAGCGCCAGCCTGTGAACCAAAGGGTCGCCAGTTCAATTCCTAGTCAGGGCACATGCCTGGGTTGCAGGCCAGGTCCCCAGAAGGGGGTGCAAACGGCAACCACACATTGATGTTTCTCTCCCTCTCTTTCCCATCCTCTCTCTGAAAGTAAATAAATAAAATCTTTTATGATTTTTTTTTTAAAAAGCACTGGGTTGAGAACCGTGACCCAGAGGTCGCCAGGAGGGCAGTTGTGTGCCCCGCCCTGCCTCCTCCCAGACCTCAAAGGAAGCTGTTAGCCTGAGCCCTGGCCCCACTCCAGCCCAGGCCAGCCCAGCCCAGCCATGAGACACGGGCTGACGTAGCTGACAGAAAGTTCCAGAGCATCAACCAGGCAGCATAGCTCTGCTTCCTGCCTCCTCTGCCTTTTGGGGCCTGCTGCTCCCGGCTAGGGGACACAGTCAGCGAAGAGGAACCGCCTGGGGCGGGTGGGCACGCCCCAGCCTGCGCGGGCCTGTCGGTTGGTCCGGGCTCAGTGTAGGGATGCCTTACCCTCAGACACGTGCTGACTCTCTGCCACCAGCCCCCCTGCCCCGGAGTCCCCAGTGGAGTGGGGGACATTCTGGCCTCCCTCTGCTAGACTCCTGCCCAATCTCTCCATCTGAGACCCAGGCAGGGACAGGTGGTGACCCTTACCGGGCCCCTGGGACCCCAGCGCCGGGGCCACAAACCCCGCAGGTCCCGGGAACTGGCCCGAGGACAGGCTGCGACCCCATCTGGGCAGTGAGACCAGTGAACTGTCTGCTGGGGTTTCTGGGAGAGAACCTTCTCCTCCGTGGCACTGACAGGGACAACATGAAGTGTGGCATTTGGCACCTCTGCCACTCCTGTGCTGCCCGAGGCGGGAGGGGCAGCCCCAAGCTGCTGCAATGTCACTGTGGGGAGCCCGCAGAGGCACTTCCTGGGACTGTCCTGTTACTGCAGCAATGGCCTCAACGTAACGTCACCAATTGGGTCCCCGGCTCGCCGTGCAGAGATGCCCCAACACGAAGCAGGCGGGCTGGGGGCCAGGCTGAGGGCCCCAGGGACCTGCCACCACCTCGCCCGTGTGTGCCGGGCGCTCCGCCACTTGCTGCCCCACTGCCACACTTGCAGGAGGAGACAACCTGCCCGCCCATCCCCCACTCCCGCCTGGGGCCCCGGAGGAGGTGCCCGGGCCAGGGTGTGCCTGGGCCCGGGGCTCCCCGAGGCTGATGCTGGGCAACAACAGTCGCTGGGGCCAGCCGCCGTCCGGAGCACTGGACAAGGGTTCAGCGAGTGACCCTCACATAGAGGCCTGTGGCTGTCCCACGGCACAGCAGGGACTCACATGCAGGCATCCGGCCCTGCACCCCATGCTCACTGCCCCGGCCACACCGCCATGACCAAGGAGCTCCGTGACACCACCCACTCAGATCTGTAACAGCCGCCTCGGAAGATGATGGGGCAGGAAGACGCCACGTGCCGGCTGCTCCCGGCTCCCCGGCACAACCTCCAGTGCCCGAGACCTCGCCCTGCAGAGGGCCGGAGCTCCGCCCTGGCCCCCAAACACCCCCCTCCGACCTCGGCATCCCTGCCCTCGTTCCAGAGCCCCAGGACAGGCTCCACAAGGAGAGAGGCCACCGTGGGGTTGATGAACCAGCTCGCTGTCACTTCGGATTTCTCCAGGGTCACCGGCCCAGGAAATTGTTTGAATTTTGGGAAATTTCTCTTGCACTGGGAAGTCTGAGCCCCTCCCAATTCGCCACTGTGTTCACAAGGAAGCATCAGAGCTGCCAGTTTCTCCGTCGGAACGCTCACCCTTTGCGTCTCACAGCACACGACCTACTAAATTCTGCGGCGCGCCAAAAGATATGTATTATTGCCGATCTGACAAGGAAAATAGGTGTAATTTTGGTTCATTCACGCCAGACAGCTACCGTCATGTTGGTTGTTAGCGTTCTTTTGACAGTCTAGGGGGAAAGAGGCCAGGGCTCTGACTAAACAGTCAGGTGCTGTGTGTTCGTGTTCTAAGGAACCTCGCGGCACACGGGGGACCGCTGCTCTGACGGCACCTGTCGGATGCGAGAGGACAAGCAAACTAGTGACAACAAACAGCGAACAACAACGCTGCCACCGCCCGGACTGAGCACCCGCCGCACGCCAGGCCCGGCCACCAAGCAGGGGCTACGGTATCCCCGGGGGACCTGACGGGCGGAGGCCCACCCCGCCCCGCCGGCCCCTGCAGTGCGTCCTCACAGCTACGGCGCTTGCGGCCCCTCTCTGCCCACCGAACTGGCCCGTCCTCTCGCCTGGCCGCTCCCTCCCACAGGTGGACAGGCCTTGGCTGGTTGGTTTATTTCTGCCTCCCTCCCGACATTCCGCACCTGAGGGCGGGGGCCTCTCCCCACCCAAGGGGACTTCACACAGAAGGAGAGCAGGCAACCTCTGACCATCAGCAAAGCTCTGCCCCTCAGAAGGGACATTGTTGGTCAGACACCTGCCTAGGGGTGACCTCAAAGGTCCTCCTCAGGCCCCTGTGGCTTCTTCATGCTATAAACCTGTCAAGTATAGCCATTCCCACCTCCCATTTCTTAGCTGCAAAATATCGCAGGGTCTTCTTCAGACCCTCAGCCAAAAATGGGAATTTGCCAGGTCAGAAGGGTTGCACTGACCCCCCCGGATGGAGACGCCAGCCACAGCCCCACCCCAAACTTGGGGGAACCCCAGAACCCACTGCCAAGCTTTCTTCAAACCCAGGACTCTCGGGAGCCCCCACTCCAATATGGAACAGAGTCTGCAGGGGAAGCCCAGCAGTCTGCCATGACCAGGAGCTCCCAGGTCTGCTGACGGGAGAGCGCCCCCTGGTGGCTGAAAAGCCCAGCCCTTGGCTGTCCTGCACTGGGGACGGGGGAAGCAGACAGCATGGGGGAAGGGAGGGGCGCCCCCACCACCCTGGGGAAGCCAGGGAAGGCACTCACCAGCACGCCAGTCCTCCGGCAGCCGCCCTGGCCGGCTGCCTCCTGCAGACGCACTGTCCTCATCCGCTCCAGCTTGCGCCTGCGCACAGCGTCGCCCTCCTGCCCCGCGCCCTGGGGTCCCCTGCCCCCGGGCCGCGCGGGGGCAAAGAGCATGGCAGCCAGCTCACTGTCCACGTCGGTCAGCTTCTGTGCCTGGACCACATTTCTCTTCCCTGGAAGGTTCAGAGAGGAGCCAGAGGTTACAGTGCACGGATCTGGGTTTTTTTTAAAGATTTTATTTATTTATTTTTAGAGAGGGGGGAAAGGAAGGAGAAAGAGAGGGAGAGAAACATCCATGTGTGGTTGCCTCTCACATGCCCCCAACTGGGAACAAAGTCGCACACGCCACATCACAGGCTGACACGCAAGATTCCCAGACAGGCACATGACCCGGCGCCGGTGGGCCAGGGAGAAGGACCGGGGCCCTCCCTGGCTCTCGAAACCCCAGGAAATCAGCGCCTGCCCCCACTCTGTCCCCACGTACCTGTGGCCCCCAATGGCGGCTCCACACAGTGGGGAAGCAGCCCCAACTCGCCTGCCCTCCTGCTCCCTCACAAGCAACAAGTGCCACTGCCATTGTTCCAGCTTAAAGCCAGTTAACGGCTTTTCCAAATCCATGAGCTGGTGCCAACACCTTCAACGGCTGCCCCCCAGAGCATGCCGTGTCTCCGGGGCACAGGCAGGTGGAGAAGGGTGGCCGGGCCAGCCCAGTGCAAGCACCAGAGGCCCACGGTCCCCGCAGGCAGGGACCAGGGTGAGAGCCAAGCAGGCTGCGGGGTCGTCAGCAAGCACCCCTCCCACTTCCGAAGCTACAGGAACGTAGACTCAGGGGCTAAGCAGCCGCACCGCCAGGCCAGGGACCACCAAGAGGCTTCGTGGGCCACAGGGCCCCCGACCCCAGAGCCCGCCCAGAGGCAGGAGAGCCGGCTTCCCCGAGGAGCAGTTGGCCTCGGGCTCGGGCAAAGAGAACCCAGAGGACTGACGGCTCCAGGAGCTCCCCGTCTCCTCAGCAAACGCCCACCCATCACCACCCCGAGCTGCTGGGCCGAGCCCCTGACCTCCGGGCTGCAGGCTCCATGAACACTCCCAGCCGCTATTTGGAGTGTGGGGGTCCTTGCTCTGACCCTCATCTACTCTCTTGGTGGCCAGAGAGGCCGGCTGGGGACAGAGAAGGCTGGCCCCAGAGTGAGAATCACACACGTGACCTCTCTGTGCCTTGGTCCCTGGAACATTAAACTGGGGAAGCTGGCCCACGAGGCTCTCAGCCTGCCTGGACCACCGGCCACGTGTGGGCAGACGTACGGGCCCTCCCCAAGAACATGTGAGGGCCCACAGAGGTTTGGCTGGAATTTCAGGGGACTTGTGGGACCCTAGCACCCTTCCAAGATGGAACCAACGCCCCCTCCTCCACTCCAACTAGCCATGGCCCCGACCCTCCTGGAGCACGGGCTCAAGTTCAACAAAGTCACAGGACCGGCATCACGGGAAGCTCACGGCAGACTGGGGTCCCAAGAGAGGTGCCATGTGGCGGGGGGTGCCACTTAAAGGACACGCCCCCTTTTCATTCCAATGCCGAATATTTCATGCTCTGGTGGGGGGTCGTTTTAAGGGGAGGAAAAACTCCCCTGCTGCGAAAACCATGGCCGAGAGCCCAGGTCTCATCACCCAGCTGCACGGCTAGCTCACTCCTCCTCTCCCCAGCACAGGAGCTGCAGAGGCAGTTCGAAAACCGGTCTGCATGCACCCCGACCTTTCTTCCACTCCCTCCCTGCAGGAGCGCAGCTGACCGAGCCCAGCGCCACTCACAGGGTTATGCTTTCTCTGCAAACACCAGGCAGCTCCTCAGAGCCCCTTCTGGAGCGCCGGGTCTGATGAGCGTGGGGAGTTGGCGGGGCCCTCAGCTCTGCCACCAGATCCAGAGGGGCACGCCCACCACAGCTCACACTCACGTGTGTACACACGCGCACACGCACACACAGCCTTCTCCCCCCTCAGTTCGCTCCCCACTCCCACACCAGTCACACCCACTCACGTCTGGGGCCCCCACGTGTGAGAAGGCTCCCGCCCTCGAAGCGGCTGGCTCCATCGTTCGAGATGACCCTCGACCTGGAAGGTGGCAGCGAGCTGGAAGGTCTCTCTCTCTGTTCGCACAAGTGGCCTGAATGAGAAACACACGGTGTGACATGTCAACACCAAAAACGGGGCCTGGCGAACTTGTCCATGGTCCATGAGGAGGCCCGGCTCTCCAACGGGCCATCCAGGCCTCTGACCCGCAGGCCCCCAGACTCCACCCTCAGTTCTGTGACTGAGAGAGGGCGACGGGCAGGAGCGCCCTCTCCTCCAAACTCCACCCCTCTGGGCTCCCACACCCTCCTGCCAGTGGCAGCCTCGGCCCACTCGGAGGGCGCCTGCTCGCAGTAGCTGGCTTCCCGCAGGTGGGTTGGCCCCAGCAGCCATGGGGCCTGTGACCTGAGTGTCACCGTGAGCGAGGACGGCGGCTGTGCACTCGCGCCCACGCCCGGATCCAGGTGCTCCCGGAGGGACGCGCGCCTCCGTGGCCCAGAATCTCGCGGCCGTTTCCCAATGAAGCCTTCACAGGGACGGGTGCTCCCTGGGGCCTGGGGGTGGGGGGCTGCGCAGAGGCGGAGCACAGTCCCCCTTCCCTGGACTGGACTGGAAGCAGCCCGCTGACCTGCCAGCGTCTGAGCACCGGAGGAGGGAAGGGCCTGCCGCAGGACGCCGCAGGACGCCGCAGGACACCGCAGGACACGGCTTCTCTGGGAGGACGGGACCCCGGCTGGGATTCACGACCTCTCTGCATGGATGCCACCCAGGGTGCGGCAGCACCCTGCTGGTGAGGCCACAGTCCCTCGTGCACCACATACAAGGCTCCTGCCACTCATTTCCCGACGCCCCAGGTGCGGCTGAAGACCTGCCAGCGAGGAGCTCCTGGAGGGCTTGCTGGGAGCTGTCACCAGGACCACCCCTTCTGCTGGGTGCCCCTGTCCCACGGCCCCGTGCCCACTCAGCCCCCTGCTGCCTCTTCAGATCCACCTGCTGCTCTTGGCCTTGTGACAAGCCAGTGCCTGCCAGGAAGCTGCTGTTTCCCCAGGCAGCTCAGGGCCAGCACACTCACACGCCCACCTGCACACCCCCCACCCACCCACACGGGTGAGCTGCATCTTCTCTGTGACAAAGCCGGAGTGTCCACGTCCAGCATTCAGCTACCTGGCAACTCGTCTCCCCAGGGAGGTTCTGGGCGGAGGCTGGAAGGGGAGGTCGGTGGTCCCTGCTGCTCCAGGCGGGGCCGCCCTCCCCAGGCCCCGGGGAAGCAGCGGGTCCCCTCGCAGCCCCGCGTTCCGTGTTGCAGAGGAGGATGGCACGACCACCACTCCCAGCCCTGAGCACTTGCTTCCCGGCTCCGCACCAGGTCCGCTGCCTCAGGAGGCGAGTGGCCCCACAGGCCTTGGCAAGGGCTGCACCCTATCCCAAGAACCCACTGCCCAGCTGCCCAGCAGGTGGCACGTGCCAGGCATCCCCTCCCCAGCAGACGAGGCCACCCGGCCCCCACATCTCCCTGAAAGGAGCTCTGGCCTTTTCCAAGCCTCTGAGAGGTTCAGACAGACCAGGGAAACCCCCCCAAGGTCGGGCCCCCCGCTGGACAGTGTACCGGGGAAGGTGCCCAGCATCCTGGGAGTTCAGGCTCCCGGGGGAGGATGGGGACAGACAACGGTCACTGCAGCAGTGGGACCGGCAGGACCACGCATTCCCCTACTGAACAGTCAAAGGGGATCCCAGGACTCCTGCACTTGTACTTGGGGCACTGGTCTGTTCACGAGAAGCAACAACCAACCAGCTAAGCTGAGGTCATGTTCGCAGTGACTTCAAGGGCTGTTCAGGAAAAGGTGCTGCATGCCTTCAGGGCACAGTCTCCAGTCTGAAGCTGCTGCCGTTTCCCCTTCAGTGGGACAGAAGGTCACAGGTGGGGCCCACGGTATGCTGGGGGAGCTGCAACCCTGCCCGCACACAGGGCTCCTGACGCAGCCCCTGCACCACACCGCAGGACAGAACTCGCCCCCACTGTCAGACCCCAAACCCGGCTGTTTTTCACAGGCACCCCACCCGGCTCTCCTGCAGCCCTGAGACCACGGACGAGACCTCGGAGCCCAGGCTCGGGGCCAGCCCTGCATCTCCTGGAGAGGCCCCCAGGATGGCAGCAGATGCCGGCGGTCCCACTGCACAACCAGGACCTCTGGGGTCAGGAGAAGAACGTGCCTCTTGCCACGCCTCCGTGCCGGCTGCTGGGAGCGTCAGAAAGCTCTTCTGAGCCAGAAGCTACGGAGCCTGCGAGCGGCGCCCTCTCGAGGAGACTCACCGGAGACCGGGGCGCCAGCAGCGACGCCTCCTCCTGCACCTGCGCACACCCACGCGCACTGTGACCGCAGAAAGCTCCAAGCCCTGCCCAGCGAGGCGGCCCAGTGACACCAGTGGGCCTGTCGTCACCGAAAGTCTGCACAGCCCCCACTGGATGCGCTGGGCTGCACCTGCTGCTTGGGGCAGAACAGCCAGGTTTATAGTGAAATAAAAGCTGCATGTTTCCCCCCAAAATGCAGAATGTCCAGAGGACGCGGTGGTGCAGCTGCGCGGGGGCAGCGTGCCAGGTGCCGGACGCAGCGTCGGCCCCCGTCAGCAGCCCCCGCGGTCCGCGAGGCGGCCCTCCAGCGGGCATCTCAGACTCCCTTTCCCAGGAGCTTATCTCCCCCTTGCAGGCAAAGCATGAAAATGACAATTTAAGATAACAAATAATGGAGCTAATCTTCCTCCTGGAGATAAGATTGTAACACCGAGTCGCTGCACGTTTGCGGGCTGGTGAATTAAATACAAAAATAACCAGCAGGAGCTGGCGGCGGACGCTCCCTGCAGCTCCTGCAGCTCCCCGGGTCCCGTGAGCTTCAGAATAACGTCTGCTCCTTGCACGTGGCTCATTTATTTCTCCGGATCCTAATTGAGTTTTGCTGTTTCCACATTGTCTGTGTTCCCAGATGCCGCGGATCCTACATTTGTAAACAAGCAGGCGAAACCTAGAACCCGACTCAATGAGCCGTGCACACCTGCTGTGGCCCAGCTCCTCCACCGCTGGGTGGTGCTCAGGGCGCTCGGGGCCCAGCCTCACACTCGGGCTGGGTTTTGAGGGACGGAAATGCCCCCGAGCAAATGACAGAGGTCCCAGTCCCAGTCCCGTCCAGACTGACCCAGCTCCGCACCGCAAATGGCTGGTTTTGTGCACTTCTCAGTTCTGCCCGGAAAAAGCCCTGACCCTCCACCAGCCTTCCAAGGAGGCTGACAGGCTTGTCCGCCAGCCGGCAGGAGCCAGCACTGGCCCTCCACCTGGAGGCCGCCTCCATCTCCTGTCCCGTCAGGGGCTTTGGTTGCCCACGCAGAAGGTCACACACCTGGCCCAGATCCCGTGCCCTGCACGTGGGAGGGGGAGGCCCAAGCTCAGCCTCCCTGTGGAGCCACTCTCAGAACAGCAAGGGACGTGAGGTCGAGGTGCCGGGCTCTGGAGGAGTGCGTTTCTCTGCCCCGGTCTTCTGTCCCCGAGCTGCAGGAAAGTCCAGCAGCATTTACTGCTCCTTCCCCTCCTCCTTGATGAAGCAGTTCTGTGAGTAGACCTCTCAGTGAAAATCACTTGATTGGAAGACTGTCACAGGGCCCCAGGGCCAGTACCGAGAAACAAAGTGTGGGCTGGTCAAGACAACTAACGACCCCAAATCCTGACCAGAAATCAGGAACACCGAACAAGTGGCACCAGGGCAGGCTTGGTGATCAAGGGCAGGCACAGTAGCCAAGGGCAGGCCCAGGGGGCAAGGACAGGCTCAGTGGTCAAGGTCAGGCCTAGGAGTCAAGGGCAGGCACAGTGGCCAAGCACAGGTTCTGTGGCCAAGGCCAGGCACAGTGGTCAAGCCAGTAAGAGTGTTTCTGAATTCCCACTGAGTATCTGACCCCCACGATGTGGCCACTGCCTTCAGGGGGCTCACGTTGCAGCTGTGAAGATGACTGACTGTCCAGGAAAGGACACGAGACCAGACCACGCTGCCAGGGCTCTTACCTATGTTGGCCAAGTTCAGGTGCAGCCAGCCCTTCACCACCGTGTGGACGCCGATCGGCTTGACGCCGCCAAACCCGGTCACATCTCCACTCATCACCATGGAATCCTGCTCATACTCGGTCGCCACGACCTCGAGCTCGTGGGACACCTGCACGGCCGGCCGCCCCTGGCGCAGGAGGTGCTGCGGGAGACACGCACGGGTCAGGGCGCCGAGGCTGAACCACCTTCTTCCGGAACCTGAGTCCCTGAGGCCAGTCGGGTCTTTCCCACAAATTCTTGAATGAAGTGCAACACGATTAACCCACCGAGTAAACACCAGGGAGCCACCCCCCTGGAGCCCCCTCCATGGGGGGAAGAGGTGGTGGGGCATGGGTCACGGGCGTGGAGGACACAGCCCGGGTCAGCCCTCAGGAGGGAGGAGCAGCCGGGCAAGGGGACACAGCATCAGGGGAGCCCCACATGCAGCCTGGCCACCATGGTCCAGAGCCATGAGCTCCTCACCGTGAAGGGCACCGAGGAGCAAGGAGTGAGGGGCTCGGATCCCCAGGTCTCTGACATGCCCCTGCTGCAGGGGCCAGGCTTGGGTGGTGGGCAGGGGGGCATGGTTGGCCTCAGAGGAGAACGGCCACATGGGAAAGAAAGGACACGCCGATGCAAGACCGCCTCCTCTCCCACCCCAACCATGGCTGATGCGACTCTCGGGATCCCTGCGACGTGGCTGGTGGGAGGGGCCCCAGTCCCTGGCCCAGGAGCTGCCCTGTCAACTCCTTGCTGACCCTCAGGGCACCGGTCCCAGAACAGAAAGGGCTTGGAGAGACCCCGGGACTCGGCGTGCAGGGGGAGCTAACAGCAAGCCAGTGGAACCCAGTGTCACAGAAGGCAGATCACACGGGAGTTGGTTCCATTCGGGAAGGAGGGAGCTCAACAGTGCTTTTGGTTTGTGACCCAGGAAGCCAAACCACAGTCCAGCGCTGGACAATGGCCAAACCACGAGCAGACAGACCTCCTCAGGAGCGCCCCCACCCCAAGGCCTGGCCTGCAGAGGGCCCACTACCTTCATCTGGACGGCTGTGGACCCGATGAGAAGCAGGGAGTCTCCATCCCAGACGTCGAGCTGCAGGGTCTGCAGGGCCAGGTAGCGGGTGAACCAGTGCCGCTCCCCAGGCCTCAGGAGTCCCGGGCCCACCAGGTAGCTCAGCCGAAAGCCAGGAGACCCTGCACAGAGAGGCCCCCGATGAGGCCAAATGTGACTGGAGCCATTTTCCCCCTTTACACCAGATGAGGCTTCTGCTCTGGCTACGGGGACGGATTTCTGCTTCCATCAGAGCTACCGCTTCACAGACATACTCGTCAATGACACCACATGATGTCCAAACTAACTGACGGGCGAAGGAGCGCCCTCCCGGAGACCAAACAGGAAGCTGCTTCCAACCTAAGACTCGTGGTCGTCACCGAGTCCTCGGGCAACAGTCCGGGCTGGAGGGGGACAAAGGCCCCTGGGGCCAGCCAGGGGGTCTGTCCTTCAAGGCACACGGGCGTCAAGGAGAAATTATTCGACATCTCCCGTCAAAACCAGGCTATTCACACTCACACCCGCGGACCTCAGCACACACCACAGGGAGACCCAGAACCACCCCCACCTCCACCGCCAGCCCTCACCCCACCTCCTCACATGCCCCCAGCTCCATCACACCGCACTCCAGCCCCACGGGAGCGCTGTGCCTCCAGGGCCCACTCCGGACGACCAGGCTTCTCGCTAAGAGATGGGCACCCACTGCCCACCGTCACCTCTCTGAATGGCACCGTCATTAATTCCAATGTGACAAAACTGCCACTGAAATCACCATTAGTTAGAAGACAGGGAATAGCAATGCTGGGATCGTATTCAAAACACCACTTTCCCCCTTTCCATCAACAGTGTAACTGTGTCGACAAAGCCCCCAGCGAGCAGAGTGCTGACCTGAGGAGGAAGGGGCAAGCGCTCACCCAGCACCCATGCAGGCCCCGGGCCAGACTGAGAAGCTCACCCGCTTCCGGGCACCACAGCCCAGTGGGCACCCACACTAGCGTGTCCCCTGGGCTCCCCACAAGACCAGGACAGTGCTTTCAGAGGAAGGAGCAAAATGGGTGAGGAGGGAGACACGGCACTGGTGGGGGGGGGTGGCCATGGGCCCGAGGGACGTGAAGCAAGGACAGTGGCACAGACCAGGCTCTGACCAGAGCTAGGGGGCTGAGAGGGGCACCTCTCAGGGAGGAGAGCAGTGAGGAGTCAGCACAAGGCCAAGGGCGGGAGGGCTGGCAATGGCATCAGGCTCATCCCCAAGGTCACATCTCAAATGACCAGACCAAGTCACAGGGTCAGTGCCCCCACGCCCGCCCAGCTGGCCAGCTCCAAGAACTAGGTGGCCTGTGGCACCTGGTCAGTCTCGTGACACCCACTTAGAGATGGGAGCCCAGAGGCTGGCCCCTCAGAGGGGCCAGGGGATGAAACAAAACCATAAACACTAAAGCTCAAGCTCACGGCCCTAACCACACAGTTCCCACCTGCCAGACCCTCCTGGGCTTCAGGGGAAGGAGTGCCTTAGGTGGCAGCCTCCAGACTTTTAGCTCAAAGAGGCCAGGCAGATTTGAACTTTGTGGGCCAACTTCCCAAATAACACCTATAGAGCCTTCCCTGGGCACTCTCCACACTCCGCCCCCAACATCACCCAGAACCACAGACGCACCACCACTGGGCCTCCGCCCAGAATTCGACTTGTGCCCAAATGCAGCACATCCCCCCTGAACCCTCTACCTTCTTCCTCAGGAGCAGCTCCTTGTGTCATCCCACACTGTCCCCCGACACCCACTGCTCCCTCACACCCCTCCATCATCACTGTTCCCTCATCACCACTCCTCCAGCTCCATCATCACCCTCCATCATCACCGCTCCTCCAGCTCCATCATCACCCTCCATCATCACCGCTCCCTCACACCCCTCCATCATCACTGTTCCCTCATCACCACTCCTCCAGCTCCATCATCACTGCTCCACCATAACTGCTCCATCACTACTGCTCTATCATCACCGTTCCTCCCACTCCATCATCACCACACCTGATCAGCTACCAGGTCCTTTGAATACAAACATCAGTTCACATTCAGCAAATCATGGTTACGTCTCCACCACAGACCAGGCCCTGCACAGGTAATGTGGGAGAAGAGGATGGACAGGGTGCCTCCCCTAATGGAGTTCACGGCCTCAGGGACAACACACTGAGCCCAGAGCTGCCAGGGTGCTGAGTGCTCTGGGGAGGCAGGAGAATTTGGGGCTTTGAATTTTAATGCATAATGACCACAAAACTTGATTTTGGAGTGTAATTTCTCTGGACTTCAACTTGCAAGGAAATTAAATTTTGGGGCTAATTTCTCTCTAGGAATTCACAATGGAAAGGGGTCCATATGCAACTCGGGAGCATCTTCAAGTGTTTGGCACTGGATTGAATTACCTTAGCCCTGCCGTCCCTCCTCACCGTGGAACCTCACAGGGCCGTGTCGTATGGTGACCGGCAGTGAGGAGAAGGGGACACAGCCCACAGAATGAGCTCTCGGCAGCACTGCAGAGGAGCCTTCAAGTCTGTGCCCTATTCTGACCCATGCCAGCCTTCCAGGGACAGGAGCAAATGGAACTGTCCACCAAGGGCCCTGGGAGGACCGGAAAGGCCAGGGGGCTGGTTTGGATAAAGCAGTCCTGAGAAGGCTGGAGAACGGTGACCACCCCCACCCCCACCGCCCCCAAAGAGGGGTACACTCGGTGGTGAAGCCCAGGGAGCTGAGAGGACAGAGCAGGGCACGCCGCAGGCGACATCCTGCCCCGGCCACACACCTGCGTGCAAGAGGGCCCTGCTGTGCCCACACTCCACCCGGCACTCTCCTCCCCGGGCCAAGCAGCTCCTCGGCTGGAGGTTTGGGAGGAGGGATGGGGCCTGAGCTGCTCACCCTGTGGTCTCTCCTTAGGTCTGCCCACAGAAAGAGAGGATGCTGGGGTCTACAGCTACACCCCAGGGTGCCAGGCTGGTCCCACTGCCCAGCCCTGCCCTTCCACAGTGCCGCAGCTACGCTCCCAGAGGAAACGCAGTCTTGGGCAGCCCGGACCCTCCATTGAACCAACCCCGGCAGGTGGTGGGAGCAGCCCCTGTGCCCCTGCGGCCAGGCGCCCAACCACGGGGCCAAGCCTTTCCAGCATCTCTCTGCTCCCTCAGCAGTTACGCTCCTTTTGTAACTTCTCCCCTTTGTTTACTGGGTTTGTTCTGTTGTTTTCTTTCCACCAAACCTTTCGAGTTGAATAATGAGATCAGCGCTTCAGAAGATACTTTCTTTTCTCCCAGTATAAGCATTTGAAGCTGTAAATTTCCCTGTAGTTACCATCCCACTAGCTTTGATATGTGACGTTATTTTGTCATTCAGTTTTAAATAGTCATTTCTGTTTCAGTTTCTTCAGGGACCTGTGGAATGATCCGAGGCATGTTTTCAAATGCTGAAGAGTCCAATAGTCTAGAGCTTCTGGGGAGGTGGGGACTGACTCGGGCCCTGCGGTGTTCTGCCCGGGGACACCACAAAATCACGGCTGACAGACGCTCCCAGTCCAGGGTGGTGCCGGCCTGCTGACCCGGAACACACACGTCTCTGTGTGTGTTATCGGTTTTTGTAGGTTTCTGCGTGTGCTTGAAAATAACGCATGTTCTCTAAACCAGTTGTACAGGTTTTTGTAAGACCATCTTTTCAAACTGCACTGTATAACATCCGTGTTCTTTCTGCTTGATCTACCAATTTACTGAGAAAAGTGTGCCAAAATCTCTCATGACTGCGGGCTTGTCACTTTCTCCTCAGAAAGTCTGCCAATTTTTCCTTTATATTTTGAGGCCAGGCTCATTAGAAGTTCGCAGATTCCGAACCATCTCTTTTCCTCACAAATTATGCTCTTAATCGCCACACAAGCCTTTCCGTCCTGGTCCCGCATCTGCCTTTGTCTCCCTCGTTGGGTGTAAACGCTGTCAAACCACTTTCCTGATGAGCATTTTGGTGCCGTTTCCCACCTGCTACTTTCTGCTGAGGAGGCAGCAGCGGTTCAGATCCCAACTCCGCCCCTCACGAGCCCGGGCGCTGGCCGAAGGTGGGACGCCTGGCCGTCCCGAGAACCGTGTTTGGCACGTTCGGGCCACTGCACTTTACACTCGTTCATGTATAATGATACCAGGGTGGGGGGGGAGCCACTGGCCCCACGCGGGCAGGAGGCTGGAAGCTGTCTCGCAATTTAAAAAATGAGTAAACAGATGGGAAGGATTGATCGTGCAGTGCCCTGCCGTTGGGACCACCCCTCCAGGCAGCCACGCAGCCAGTGAGGGGAGGTGGCTCTTTGCAGAAGCAGCCGGGCTGACAAACGATGCAGGTGTTCCAGAACTAACACGTCACCACCCGATGGCCACGGCGCGGCACAAAGAGGGCCTGCAGACGCGCGGCTGCAGGGACCGTGTACACCGCTGGCTGGAGAGGACTCGAACCAACAACAGCTCGCACCGGCCCTGCATCTGAATCTAACTCCCCGTCCCCAGGACAACGGAGGACAGGGTGCGGCAAATGTCACCTCTGTGACTCGAAACCGAAGTGCAGGCCATGGCAGCTCTGGGGGGCAAGCATGAGGCTGCTCCAACAACTGAAATGAACAGGTGGGGACAGCGGTGGCCCCCCCAGAGAGACGTGACAGTCACCATCCTGACGTGTGGACCTTACTCACGCCCTGCCCTGAACACACTACGGAGAATTTTAACACTGGCTAGGCATCTGATGATATTAAGGAATTACTCTTAATTTTTAGGTAGGATGGTATTATGGAGTTCATGGTTTTCAAAAAGGACTCTTCGGCTTTTCAGACACACACGAGGAAATACGTGTAGACAAAACCGTACGACGTCTGGGCTTTGCTCTAGAACAGCGCTGGTGTGGAAAGAGACCGGTGTGGGGTCGGGTCGACGCTGCGGAGCTGACCATCAGAGCGCCCTCTCACATCTGCAGATGTGTGAAAATCCTCACCGCACAGGACTTTCCAACATAACCTGAAGACTCGGCTCAGCGCAGCCTCCCCGCGTCTCCCAGGGCGCAGCACTTACCGGCGTCGAAGGAGCCGTCCTGGCTGACGGGAGCGAGGATGTGGGACACGGGGCCCGAGTGGGAAGTCCCCGTCCCGTCCAGCTCAAGCAGCCGCAGCCTTGGGGTCGTGGCGGGCGGGAAGCGGTAGAACTGGAAGGTGAAATACACGGTGCTTGGCCATGGCGCTCCCAGGTCGTCCTCAGGCACCCTGAGTCCAACAAAGCCGACAATCAGTCAAGTGCCCTCAGCAGGGGGCGGGGCTTCTGGCAGGCCTTTGCACGGGGAGACAGCAGGTGCTGCAGGGGACACGCTGCCTCCTTTGCCCACATGAACAGCTCTTCTGGAACCTGGGGCAGCCCACCCGACGCCCACCCACTTCAGGCGTGGCTAGAGAACCCTGCCGTCAGAGCCACCCCAGCAACGAGAGCTGGCCAGCAACAGGCTATCTGCATTTGCAAGGGAGGCCCCAGAGGGTGGGGCACAGCAGGGTCACGGCCAAAGAGGAACCAGGACACACGGCAGGCCTTCATCGCCTGAGACCCGCACCCAGCACCCACTGCCAAGTCGGAACCACACAGCTGTTTTCATTCCATGCAAAACATGCAAAAGCCAGGTGGCGGGGAACTTGGGCTGCAGGGCGAAGACTCTACCTGCTGAAGGCAAGAAACTGAAGCACGATTTCATTGCTCTGCAGAGGGTCTGATTCTTCCTTCTGAGGGTTGAAGTTCACGGGGTCGGTAGGGTTCACAGCCTCGACGGGCTGCTGGTTCACATCCAGGACCTCAGGGAAGCCGGAGGCCTGCAGGAGCGCCAGCGTGGCCCTCGAGAGCTTCCTTCCGGAGCTGAAACCCAGAGCCATCTTCAGCCAGCCTCTGGGAAAAGGCGGCAGCACCAGAACAAACCCACCACTCGCTCCAGGACCATCGGTCCCTCCAGAGCCCACCCCTCACCTCCGGGTCTGGGCCCCCACCACGATTGGGGCGTGCACCGGGGCGAAAGGCAGCTCCTGCAACTGCTCGGCGACACATGGGCCTGGGGCCAGGGACATCTGGCTCAGGTCGGCTTCCAGGTGAGAGATCCCGCCCTCCAAGGGGAACTCCTGCTGGACAAAACGAGGGCCCCGGTGAGGCCCCAAGGACAAGGACCCCGGCCTGCGACCCACATGGCGCTCGGACATGGGGGCTCAGCCACGAACTGCCTGTCAGATTTTTAGCATCAGCAAACAAAAATACAGGAGGCCCAGGTGCATTCTCATTTCAGGTAAACACAAACAATTTCGGTGCAAGTATGCCTCATGTAATCTCTGGGACATGCTCACACAAAACAGTTATTTTTATCTGACACTTGAATTGATCTGGGCATCCTGTATTTTATGCGGGTCGATGGCACCAAGGAAGGAACTGTGGGGTTTGTGCACAACTCAGGACTGTGGAAAGGTGGACGCTGGGCAGGGAGCTTAGCCTCCCCACCCCCCGCCACCCGTGCTCATGGACCAAGACAAGGCTTCCTCCACACTGCCCGGCAGGCTGCCGCACGAGTCCTGGCTCGTGGGTGCACACGGACATCCTCGTCCCCACGCCGCCTCGCCGTCCGTCCACTTCCCCCAAAGCAGGAGGCGTGCATCTAAGCCAAAAGCCTCCCAGGAATTCAGAACGCCCTCTTTCGAGGTTGTTCCCGGAGCTGTGTTTCCATCCAGAAAACACGCCACATAACCAGAGCAGCCCCAGCGATACCAGAGACTCAAGCTCCTCCCAAGCACGGGAGCC